>JANBPU010000084.1:0-67350 GCA_027575805.1 Mycoemilia scoparia
TTCCAAATTTATCAAGCTGAATAGGTTTTTATTAGTATGGTTTTCAATCTCACTTCATCTCCCTCATCATGCTTATTCTCCATCTCCCTATCGATCATAATTTTTAAATGGTTCCTTTTGGTAGCCAGCAATTATATGGGCAATCACAGCCAAGTGAGTGATCACAGGTTATTAGCAAATGGCCACTCTTCAAAAATAACCACTCATTTCCACAAATTCTATAACTGACAAGCTCTCAATCAAAAGGAAACAGATTGGTATCATCATACTTTCCCTGCAAATTAGCCCATAGTCCATAAGTTTTAGCTAGAATTTGTCAGACTATCGGCTATTATCCAGTGTATTATTGTTGTACACCTTTAAAGAAGATTCTGCCAATTATCGTAGGTTTTTTACAAAAGTTCAAAACGCAAATGATTAAAACAGGATATTGGTTTATTTAGAACTGAAGTTCCAACTGATAAAGTTAAAAATCCAGTATTCAACAGTAATGACAAAACACACACACACGCACAGGCACACAAAAGACTACTAAAATAGCTTTTAAAAACATATGGGTTATCAAAAATAATAAATGTAAACTAGTAATAGTGATCATGATTTAGAACAAGGCACGAGTAATAATGTTCTCATGGATTCCATTAATCTCTTCATATATACGACTAATGTCTTCATGATTCAACAAGGTTATATCGGCCATAAAGTAAGCAATATTGTCCTTGGAGTCAGAGATTTGCTTCGAAACATTGTAATCGGCCAATATATTGTTAATTTGCTATATTGAGAATAAGATAGATTAAATAAAGATACATGTTGATTCGACACGTATTTCATAGTAGTGATAATATCATTTGCCTGCAAATTCAATGGAAATTAAGGAAAGATGGATAAATAAATAGGAATTCGTGGTGTTGGTGGTAGCGATAGTGACAATGATGGTGATGAGCGAAATAAAAGTAGGAGAACTCGCTTTTGTAGAGGATTAATCACATACATTTATATAAAATGTATATACACGCCCACATCACATTCCATCAAAGGATAGCAAAAAAGAAATAAGCCAAGGAAATAGTAACAATGAATATAACACATGGTAGTGTGTGTGTGTCGAGAGGATGTATAAATGTAATTGTATGGTATTGGTGTGTGGTGGCGATAATGAAAATGCTTTGGAGTTAAGCATATGCGTGGAAATAGAAATGGGCTGGATGTAGTAGTGGAATTATCGCATGTTGAATTTGCATAGGGGTGATGTTGAGGTATTAGATCATTCAGATGCTAACCTTGAGAACGCCAGGAACATTTTGATGAACATTGACAATGCGGAGAGAGTTCTTGTCGGTCTTGGGAATGGCACGAAGATCGCATTGTGGGAAGTTGACAGCCTTGAGTGAAGTACCGTTGTTGATGAAGCGGCAAATAGATGTAGCAACTTCAGCACCAATCATACGCTGGGCCTCTTCGGTCGAACCACCAATGTGAGGAGTCAAGATAGTATTGGGGCAGTCCTGGAGCTCAGATACAAAGCCTGGACCATTGCCCAATGGCTCGGAGGGGTATACATCAACAGCAGCGCCTCCCAAGTGATGTGAGCGAAGTGCGTGAGCCAGAGCAGGGATGTCGACTACCTTTCCACGACTGGCATTAATAAGGAATGCGCCCTTCTTCATTTTTGCCAATTCCTTGGCGCCGATCATGTTTTTGGTATCATCAGTTTCAGGGACATGCAGGGTGATGAAGTCAGCGGTCTGGAGCACTTCATCAAGGGTAGCGCAAGCCTTGCTCATACCAAGCGGCATAAGTGGCATGATATCGTACCAGATGACATTCATACCCAAAGACTCGGCAATAACACTGAGCTGGGTGCCAATGTGACCATATCCAATAATACCTAGAGTCTTGCCTCTGATCTCATAGCAATTCTTGGAAACTTTGTTCCACACGCCGTTGTGCATTTCGCGGACACGGTCGCCGAGCTGACGAGATAGCATAATGATCTCGGCAATCATCATTTCGGCAACACTGCGGCTGTTGCTGAATGGGGAGTTGAAAACACAGATGCCTCGAGAGGCAGCAAAAGCCAAGTCAACCTGATTGGTTCCGATGCAGAAACAGCCAATAGCCACCAGTTTGGTAGCATGGGTTAGAACCTCCTCAGTCAACTTGGTCTTGCTACGAATGCCAATTACGTGGACGTCCTTGACCTTTTCTATTAGCTCATCCTTGCTCAACGCCTTATCGCTGGTTTCAACCTACAGTTTGGATGCATAGCCACATATCAGCATGATTGAGTTGTTAGATGCAATGCATGGATGAGGATGATTGAATTAATCCAATGCTACTAGCAGGAAGCCGCTGTGAGGGCAGCTACCAAAAGAGATTGTATGCTTTAGAACAAGCAAGCCTCAGTGCTTATCACATAGAGTTTACGCACAAAGGACTGTTTGTCCAAAAGGCACTGTTGATACTGTGCATATAGGTGCATCACAGAACAGGCTCTTACCTGGTATCCAGCATCGCGAAGGATATTGATTGCTTTCTGGTTGATATTTTCAAGTAGTAGGATCTTTATGTCTTCGCTGTTGAATGGCTTGAGGAGGCGAGTATTTTGGTCTCTGGGGTTGAAGCTAGGACGGCGGGAAAGAGGCACACCGTTAACTACAGGAAGAGGCCCGTTTGGGGTAGAGTTTCCAGTGTTTGAGCGAGGCGTAACAACAGACATGGCTTAGAAACAAAGAACGATTTATATGTATATATATGCGTTTTGAAATTGATTTATCACTTGGTCTTTTAGGTGATAATTATAATAATAGATAATTAATGTGATATGTGGAGTAGTGTACGGTGTGTGGGTATATAATGTATAGGGCTACCCAGAAAGAAAAGGAGCAGACGTAGCTGTTATAAATAATAGAAATAAAGTAGTTGACAAGAAGCAAATGAAAAGAGAGAGAGAGAGAAGGCAAAAGATATGTTACAATTTATAATAAAGCAGCGGTGCGGTGGTGGTAGTGCTGTGTTGTTTGGCAAGTAATATGAACTGATGGCAAAGATAGTGATGATAACGGTGATATGAAAGAAAGATCTGTGAAATAGGAGTTATTTATAAGTGAAAAGACAGAGAAGCATGCGCAACGCCGGATTGGGCGCCTTATAAACACGGTGAGCCATACACCAAGACGAAAATTTGTCTGCTCCCCATGCACTTCCCATGAGAGAGCGCAATGAAATCGAAGGTGCCTTGAAATCGGACCAAATCAGCCAGCCAGAAACTGTGCTTCTCCCACTCACTGTCAGAAAATCTATTTTGTGTTGCTCCCTAGATCTGAAACATTCCACGCACAGAGTAGAATACTTTGTGGACATGCCAAAAGGGCCTCCGATGTGTGATGCGTGGCCAATGTTGGCATTGTTACCCAAGCTTGGAGAACACAAGCCTTGGTGCGGCAGCGCTGCTCTAAGAAAAGACCTGTCATCTGGGTATGATGGCCAAAACAATATCCTTCTAGTGCTCTATTGCAGCAAATTTGGCTTTTTCTGCGTGTGGATCTCTGATCGCAATATCAGGCCAGTTAGAAATCGGCCTAAATAAAATAGACGGCTCTCCCTGCTGCACTTGCCGTTAATAGTAGACTACTGTAGCACTACCATAAGCCTTTGAGCCTACTACGCTCACAGACCACAGGTGTTGGTACATTTTGATTATAAAGCCGTCGGGTTTAAGAGTATGGTGAGAGCGAGAGAGCCATGCTTTAGAGACACTCGATCTCACTGGTCCCCACTACTCCGCCATCAGTGTTATCATGTGTGGGGACAAGATCAGGGCATAAACAAGCGGCCTTCGTATATCCGCGTTTGTGTAATAGGGATACCAAATGGCTTTCTCTCCTAACAGACGCATTGGGCCATATGTCCGACTTTAGATCGGACATTAACGACCTGGCCCTCTCCTTGCGCATCTGCTTTTAGCAATATCTACAATATCAGCCAAGTGCAGACACATCATCTGAGCACTCGTCATTCTCTCGCCTTCTTTTCTTTTCTTTTCTTTTCTTTTCTATCCACCACTGGTGCAATACAAGCACATCTTTTATGGCTAGGTTTTTATAGCGTAGTGCGAAGTGACTGTCCCTACCACTGCTCATGTATGTTGGCCCTGCTGCCGCAGTAACATGGCTGTCTATGTACCCTACATATAGCCATTTTGCCATGCAACAATGTGCTATCAATACATTTATCTATCTTGGGTTCAAAATGTACCGGATCAATGAAGCCTTTTGTGAGAGAATGTGTGCTCTTACTAGGCCAGCGGCCCACGCTGTTAGTTGCAAACAATGGGTTTTGTCTGCTTTTGTCATCATCACCGACATAGCATACAACCACAGCCACCAATGCTATTATTGCCTAGCCACCACCAGGCTAGACTAGGCTAAATGACAACAATCTGTGGGCTAATATGGCCACCATACGCATACGCACATAGATACACGCCTATTCCCATTGGTCCCTCCATCGCCATGCTAACCCCTTGTCCCATCCATGACAGCCAATAGTATGCAGCCATGGTTTATGTTGGTCACAATGGGTGTGGTAGTTGGTAGTGGTATGGTAGTTGTGTGAGCACTAATTACCAAGCCCGCCTGTTATGATCCCCTGCCATCACCACTATGACAATAACAGTGGCCATGGCCAATCACTTTAATGCGTATCCACTCCCACATACCCAATTGCTTTCTGTTTCTTTCTTCTTTTTTGTAGAAGCCAGTAGTGAGTGAATAGGCTGAGGAGCAGCCTGTGGATTATAATAGCAAAAAAGGTGCAGATTTCCAACCCACCCAGAATACATGTAAAATAAAGTCGGCACTGAGCGTAAAATTGGCTATTATACGGAGAGATACTTTTGCGCTCACAGAGCTACTCTTCAATGTGGATTTAGCATACATTGTGGTGCCTTTCTCTCTGGTTCTCAACATCCCAGCATTTGCTATAAAGCATCCTTATCAGCAGCCTTTGCTAGAATTAGCAACATTGGCCTTGGCCATCCTTTCTCTACCAAATTCTGCTTTTGCTGTTATATATGCAAATCCTAGTTGCAACATTGCCAACGAAAAGGCAAATATGAATTCTGGTATGCACTTTTGAACATCACTGCCTCCCTGCATAGATTGTGCTTCCGCAAGCACACAGCCAGAACAATTTATGTATGTAGAAGCAGAGACATTTATAACGTCTATCCCTATAACACAAAATTAATTGTGAACCTGCCACAAAAAAGCGGTGATGGAATGGCAAGCTGCCATTTGTGCATCTTGCGCTTGATTCTCTCTTTTTCTCTTTTGCAATGTTCCAGAGATTGTCGTGATAAGCCACCAACTACACACATACACTCCTCTCCTGCTCCCCCAGTTCAAGATACTAAACCCAAACAACACTTTTGGCTCTAAGGATGCCCACTATACATAGAATAGCATCTCACAGTAATGGCGATGAGTATCCAATTATCATAATATAAAACCAAAACAGGTATTTTCCAGAAATAGTGTCATGCTTGTTGGTATGAAATTGCCCGAACTTATCTGTGTGGGTTCTCTCTGCAAAATGACATAGTTGCTGTGTTAGAGATTCTAAACGGCCTTGACCTTCTTTTTGGTGTAGGGTCTCTCGCTCACATATATACGCATACATTAGCCATCATCAAGCCTTGTTTGTCTCCAAGCAAAATTTCAGCGTACGTGGTCCTCCCTCTAAATCGATAAAGCGTCGTTCGATATATTGACCATAACATTTATCGGTAATACTTGTTTAACTTAGAGCCAATTGCATCAATTAGAATCGCACCATAATTTGATCAGCTAAAACCTGTTCACGTATTTACATTATTTGTTTGTACTTTCAATCTGCTAGTTGGATTCCCAGAAAACACTTGGTCAGCATTCCTGTTTTAGCTGCAGATGCATACACGTATTTCTATTATAATAACCCAACTAAAAATGCCAAATTAGATATAGATAAGCCAGATATGACGTGAAATAGTATATACAACCACTGTTTAATTATTACACATATACATGCCCTTATTTGTCTAGTCAAGTGTAATTAAACAATGATACCAAATATTTTATAAATGTTAAAATATTTAAATATCTGGATTCTAAAAGCTATGATATCTAGCCAAATTATATTTGTGGTCAAATATAAAATGATTGTGCATGAAACAGAGAGAAGAGAGTATGCGTGTATGTATCCCTATGATTTGTACTATTTATATATCGCATTTCATATGAAGCTATAAAGGATCCAATTTTTTCTAAATCCTTGTAAAATCTGACCTAATATGCAATTAAAAAAGTAAATTCCACAAATTCCACAAATTGGACAGATCCCACGGGGCTTCAGTCAAAAATGGACTCCCGGGAGTTGATTAGCAAATGCTCTGCGATTTAGCCAAAACCCAAGAGCTAATAAATGCCATTTTATACATGATCGCAAGTGGAATACAATGGTGTATGTGATGTATTTATTTTTTATTGATTATAAAACAGTTTAAAACAATTTAGAGAGCACTCTATTAAATTTGTCTTCTTGACCTAACAACAGAGACCATAGAGTTTGATACAACATAGATTTAATTGGGTAGCTATGTTTTTTCGCAACTGAAAGTTGCTGATGATCAATTGGTTTCTGCAGCAGTTATTTAACAATACCCATTAAGGTGTTTTCAAAACAAACGATAGTATCGACTAGAGGCAAAGCTAAAGCTATGCTTGAGAGTACTGCCAGTTGATATGTATATCTGTGCCAAAAGATATTCAATTGGTGCCCAATTATGCAAACAAGATGTTGGGTTTGTGTAGTGGATGGGACTATCAGGAGATATGCTTGATAATGATCGCTGACAATGGATACTATCATTTTTGGAAGGAAACAGTGTGGAAAGGCATTTGAAGAGTGGTTCGAATCGAGAGCAATTGATGTGTATATCATCTCCAAGGGAGACTAAGGCTATTTACTTTTTAGAATATTAAAAGCAGCCGTTCCAAGTTCACGGCACTTTCTTACTGTCTTGATGGCAAGGGTTATGCCCTTGTCAACTATGGTGGGTTTCTTCTCACCATAGTTGCTGGCTTGGGATTGGGTCATTGAGCGGTGTTTGTCTGACATTTTGTGATATATAGGCTAGAATGTGCTGGCGAATTACGAATAAAATATTTTAAAGTGAAAAATATTTGTGGTGTTGTAAATTTGGAGAGAGCTGCCATGGTACTCCTTTTATAGACATTTACTAGAGTAGTGGTTCCAATAGTTCCTCTCTCTCTCTCTCTCTCTCACATATCCGCAACACTACACATATTTTTTATCAATGAGATAAAGTTTGGCTGCCTACATCACAAGCAACAAATCCCTCCAGCAAAATCCTAATAGGAAAGCTCACATGATTGTCCCTCTTGCCATTCTTGTGTGGGGTTTCACAGCAAGTAAGAGTTTCTGTGATGATCAAAATATTCAAGTTGTAGTATTGCACTGCTTTATTTTCCTACCCAGCACAGCATCTGATCATCTTCCTACTACTCAGAGCCTTTGAGGAGGACATTTTGATGATCTTGATTGTCACGTTAAAGCAGATATAATGCACAGCAGTCATATGCACACATCTCAAACAATCTTCGGGATGAAGGATTTATCCTGAGAACTTGGAATTGCGCACTATTATTGATATCAGCGCTGTGGTTCTCTTAATATAATGCCATAAATATTTGGGTACTTTGGTGCCCCCATTGGCTACATTGATATTAAGTTGTAATATAATAGACTGCTGTATAGGAGTCACACTTTTATGAGATCAATTCGGAGTTTTAGAATTTTGATTCCAAGCTTGATCACAGTACATTTTTATTAGTTGGATTTGACCTATTCTTTAATGGAAATGCAACCACAGAGCTTCGGCAATAGGTGAAATAATCAGAGAAATTTCCAAATTTATCAAGCTGAATAGGTTTTTATTAGTATGGTTTTCAATCTCACTTCATCTCCCTCATCATGCTTATTCTCCATCTCCCTATCGATCATAATTTTTAAATGGTTCCTTTTGGTAGCCAGCAATTATAGGGGGCAATCACAGCCAAGTGAGCGATCACAGGTTATTAGCAAATGGCCACTCTTCAAAAATAACCATCCATTTTACACATGATCACAGGTGGAATACATCAGTGTATAATATATATTTTTTTATAGATTATAAAACAGTTTAAAACAATTTAAAGAGCACTATATTAAATTTATCTTCTTGGCCTAACAACAGAAACCATAGAGTTTGATACAACATAGATTTAATTGGAAAACTATGTTTTTTCTGCAACTGAAAATTGCCAATGATCAATTGGTTGAGTTCAATGCAGATAATTGGTTTCTGCAGTGGCTATTGAACAATACCTATTAAGGTATTTTCAGAACAAACGATAGTATCGACTAGGGGCAAAGCTAAAGCAATACTTGTGAGCATTGCTAGCTGATATGGATACCCATGTCGAAAGATATTCAATTGGTGCCCAATGATGCAAACAAGATGTTGGGTTTATACAGTGGATGGGACTATCAGGATATATGCTCGGCAATAGTCACTGACACTGGATACTATCGTTTTTGGAAGGAAACAGTGTGGAAAGGTATTGGAAGAGTGGCTCGAATCGAGAGCAATAGATGTGTATGTCATCTCCAGGGGAGACTATTTTATATAGTTTTTAGCACATTAACAGCAGCTGTGCCAAGTTCACGGCACTTTCTTGCTGTCTTGATGGCAAGGGATATGCCCTTGTCAACTATGGTGGGTTTCTTCTCACCATAGTTGCTGGCTTGGGATTGGGTCATTGAGCGGTGTTTTTCAGTCATTTTGTGATATATAGGCTAGAATGTGCTGGCGAATTATGAATAAAATATTTTAAAGTGAAAAATATTTGTGGTTTTGTATGTTTGGAGGAAGCTGCCATGGCACTCCTTTTATAGACATTTACTAGAGTAGTGGTTCCAATAGTTCCTCTCTCTCTCTCATATCCGCAACACTACACATATTTTTAATCTATGAGATAAGATTCGGCTGCCTACATCACAAGCAACAAATCCCTCCAGCAAAATCCTAATAGGAAAGCTCACATGATTGCCCCTCTTGCCATTCTTGTGTGGGGATTCGCAGCAAGTAAGAGTTTCTGTGATGATCAAAATATTCAAGTTGTAGTATTGTGCTGCTCTATTTTCCTACCCAGCACAGCATCTGATCATTTTCCTACTACTCAGAGCCTTTGAGAAGGACATTTAGATGATCTTGATTGTCACGTTAAAGCAGATATAATGTGCAGCAGTCATATGCACACATCTCAAACAATTTTCGGGATGAAGGATTTATCCCGAGAACTCAGAATTGTGCACTATTATTGATATCAGTGCTGTGGTTCTCTTAATATAATGCCATAAATATTTGTGTACGTTGGTGCCCCCATTGGCTACATTGATATTAAGTTGTAATATAATAGGCCGCTGTATAGGAATCCCATTTTTATGAGATCAATTCCGGGGTTAGAATTTAGATTCCAAGCTTGATCACAGTAGATTTTTACTGAGTAGTTTTGTTTTGTACCCTGTTAAAATCTGAAGCACCAATAACGTAATTTTAATTCCAATGCGTATTTTTGTTTTTGTGATAAGGAATAATAATCTCCACGATAAAAGGATGTTTCTATTTTATTAGGTTGGTTGATATCGTATATAGCTCTCAGTTACATTCACAAATCTACTGTGGCTGTTATTAAACATGAAAATGAACTTCAAAAGTTCAATTCAGATGCAACATTATAATAATCTCCGATATTTTCTCTCATACTATTAAACATTTGTTTCAAAAATTTAAAATAATTTAGAGTCAGAGAGCAGAGACATAAATAATAAAAAATAAACATAGAAATATAAGCATACAAAAGCAAATTTACAAAAAAAAAGTCTTTGCTATACAAAATGGACTTTGTACCACACACGAATGTGCTTTTCGTCCTAATCGGCATCTGGGTATTTAGGATCTGTGCGCTCTTCCTTTGTTCTCCAGATTTCCTCTTTAAGCTCAAAATCACAATGACAATATTGACTATACACCAGATAGTTTTATATTACAGGTGATTTGTTTATCGAAAGAAATATGAGGAAATGACTAATAGCAAGAGATGCGGTGTGGATGTTTTTTGAAAGAATAGATATAGTGGTAGACCGTAGGTATTAGTAGTGTTTACTTTGATGCTTGGGTTAGAAATCATTATTGTTTGTGGTAGATGAGAAGATGATTGTAAGCTATCAACCTAATTAATGCTGGGGTACTAAACACATTAATTCCACCTATACATTTTAACTTTATCCTTTGCCAAGATAATACCCGTATATGTGTGTAGCTATCTGGATGTGTCGCCTCTAAAAGGGCACTAGTACATTCCCTTGGTTAAAAGCCAATTATCTGTCAAACTCTAACTAAAATGTATAAACTGTGGGCTAATTTGCAGGGAATGTGAGAGAGGGTATCTGACTATTGCCTTTTGGTGGAGAACTAGCCACCCGGTATAGGTATAACAATGAATTAACTTATTGTGTCTTATACTTATAGAATAAGGCTTGGATAGATATCTAACCCACGAAGACCCCAGGTTATAAACCAAGTTTGAAATATACATTCCTTTGACCAATGTTAAATAAAGCAATAGGCTTAGAAAGATAACTTGAAGTTTAATACATAGTAGTATATTAAAAGTTACCGACATTAGAACGATGTACCAAGCCTAAAAAAGCGTTTATTTTGTCATTATAGCGAATTCTAAAAACAAAATACTTCTAAAGCCAAACCATGAATTGCTTAGTTTAGAAAAGTTAGTCAGAATCATCAAAAACAATCTTATTGCTCTTTTTCGCACTACTATTTTGTAGTTCAGCAAGTTTACGTCTTTGAGCAACTTTGGCAGCCCAAGATGGATGCATATTGGTGGGAGTATCAGCCGAAGAATCTTTGTGGTGCTTTGGCATAATAGTGTTATTGTTATAATTTGAGCCTCTTCGACTGTATGAGTTTTCAGAGTTGTCTTTATTATCACCAACATCATCGTCAAATGTAATTTTGGTTCCTTGAGGTTTGGCATTGGCCATCTTTTGCTTCTGCTGTTGTTTAAGTTCCCAGGATGGATGGATATTCTTTGAAGATGATGTTGTCTCTGTCAATTTGTTCTTGAATGGGCCAGCAGCAACAGTAGTAGCCTGTGATGATTCCATGGTTTTTGTTCTTTGGTTGATCTGTCTATCACCACCACCACCACCCAGTGGTTTCTTTTCCTTCTTCTCTTTTCTTCTCAATTTAATATGATTTGCATCTTTACCAAACTTCTTTTCCCACATCCTATAATTTATAGTTAAACATACATAGTAGACTTGTTAAATAACAGCATTCCTACTCGCAAATTTTGCTTGCATATATAGAGTGAAAACTATCTAGTAAACAGGTATTGTTATACGTACTTTTGTCTTTGTCTCTGGCCAGGTCGATTCTTCTTTTCACCAATTCCATAAATCTCATCAAACTTTGGATCAACCCAATCATCACTATCAAGTTTGCTCCTCTTCCGCTTTTTGCTAGATTTGGAGGATTTTTTGGGCTCATCGTAGTCCGAGATTGAAATGTCAGAGTCATCATTGTCGCTAGCAAAATCGGCAAGGCTTCCAACAAACATTGATTCATCCGTAGAAGCGACTGTTGGTAACCCTTTTTTCTTTTTCTTGGACTTTTCATTTGAATCATCATCATCATCATCACTGATGCCACTGTCTATATTTTCTTTTTCTTTAGATTCTGATTTTTCTGCTGACTTTTTGCTCTTTCCTTCAAGCAATACGACGAGCTCTTCTGACATTTCTTTGATTAGGGTCTTTATAGGGCCATGATCTAGTATTCGTGCAACGGCATCGTTTATATCATCGCCAATTCTTGGTATATCTTTAAGGGGAATATAATTTTCAATGGTTGTATTCGATTTTATAAGCATGTTAACTGCTTCATCGGCACACCGGTCAAGATCAGCTTTATTTTTCAATATCTCGACTTGAACAATATCGTTCTTTAGAGCTGCCTCTATGTCTTTCTTGACAGATTCGTCAGCAGCTCCTAATTTAGCTGTGTTGGATTTGATTCTCTTGTTGACTTTTTGGACTTGGAATACTCGAGATATTTTGCACAGTTTCCTCAACTGCTTTCTAATATGATGCTGCATTTGCATAAAACATATCGATAATAGCATCGGTTGTTAGCTATAATAATAAAGGCATTGGTGATACAAATTATAATATGTGGTATTTTTTATAGGATACTTACCAATTTCTGCTGAGCCTTTTTTATCCGCAATTCTCTCAACTGCTGTTCAAGCTTTTCTGGGTCTTGTGTTTCGCTGAAAACTCCAGCAGCATCAAGATCGCCTCGTTTTAAAGCCGACTTTTTGTGCCGGTTTTCCTTTTCTATCATTCTTTTTGCTCTGGCTAGTGATGGACCCTTGCCAGTCTACCAAAGCATATATCCAAGATAATAGCTATTTAGTAATTGCATTAACAATTACTTTTGCTCTATATTAGCCTTTTACCATTTGTATAGGTGTTCACTTGCCTTTGCCTCAAGAACACCAATGCTCCAACGCAATTGCTTTCCCGAAACCACATTATCCTTCATTTTAAAATGTTGTCATAAGCCGGTTGTAAAATTCAACAAGAAACGAAATTAAAAAGAAAATGCAAGAAAAAAAATATAGTTGGATGAAAAATTATGGAGATCAAAAGACAAAAATCAGGGTTAGAGAAAATAAAAATAATAAAACCATAATGCCAAATAGCCCATTATCGTTGTAATAATCTTGAATTTTTCACTTTCCAAACAGATCAACCTTGTCTTTTACTAAACCTTTGAATTGAAACACATATATACACACTCGCTCGCTCGTTCAGAATAACTATATATACTGTAAGATAAAACAATGAACCGAGCACCACAGACAATATCTATAAAACAAGACCCCAAGCACAGGAACCCAAACTTTGAAGGCTACAAGCTTCGTCTTGTGCCCCAAGAAGAAAGACTTCATGTGTCACAGCTACCACATCCCAGTATTGCCAGCAGCGAAAAGAAAAAGATTCCAACTAATGCGTATATGTCTTACCAAGAGCTGCATCACCGTGTACAGTTTAACCATTTGTTCTCGGGCCCAAGGCCTGGAACTTTATTGTTTGTAGCCAATAACAACAGCAACAATACAGAGAGTCGGCAGATGGTTATGATGGCAATTCTCCAGCCAGATAGCGATATAAAGTATGAGTCTGTGTTTGATATCCCTGCATCGCCATCACTACTAAATAGGGAAACTACACTCTACGGTTACCCATTCATCAAATATCTTGGTAATTCGCTTGTTTTGGTATTTGATGGTATTGAAACAGTTTATTTGTGTCAAGAGCAGCGCGATCAGGGTAATGGGCAGTGGGGTGTAAGACGCAGACTAAGTTTAGCACACTTGGGCGAGAGCAATAGCGTAGTCCCAACCACTGCCACAGACAACAAGGACTCTAGCCAAGAGGATAGCAGCAGCAGCAGCAGCATAATGTATATGATTTTGGCTGCCGATATTTGCGAATACCAACTTCGCCTGATAGTCACCCATCGGGCAGAGGAAATTACCACTACAAAGCCTTTAGGGTCTCTCAGAAGCCCATCCAAAGACCGTAATAAATTCATTACACGTGTCATCGCAGCTCCAATAATTTCTCTAAACCTAAACCTAGGCCAAGCTACTGGAAGTAGTCACGAAGGAAATCGTATTGAACACTTCCAATGCTTACAAACACTTCAGTCGTCGACTATCCCAGTATATACAGAATTTATGCCCGGAAATCAAGGTCGCAACTATATTTTAGGTTGCGAGTCTAAACTTCAGCCTGTGTATAACAATGTTAATGAGCAACAACAGGAACAACAACAACAACAACTAGCTTCTGGAGTCTCTACCTCGCCATCATCATCCCCCTCCTCATTTCCTGTCAATGTTCTGGCTACTGAACCAAAATCTCATCCATACTATTGGCAGCAAACCGATGAGGATGTAACAGTCTGCATTCCAATTCCACATCCCGATCTGGTCACAACTTCCCAAATCCAATGCACTATGACAAAATTCGCATTAACCCTAAAATTGGCTCCCGGCAGCCAAGAGAAGATCATTTCGTTCGACCATACAGCATTTTATGATCATATTGACCCCGCCAACTCGCTATGGACCCTCGAAGACAACAAAAGCCTATTGACTTTGCATTTACAGAAATCAAGGAGAAAGTTTAGATGGCTGCAAGTGTTTGATAATAACAGCGATGTTAATAGTAAATATGGAGATGTTGAAGAGACTATGGATCCGAGTGAATTTGCGCTCATAAGAGAGCAACTTGCTAAATTGACAATGCCAATTTGCGGTAATAACAGCCAATCACCGTTGCAAGGATTATCCAGCAGTCGAGATATTGGGAGTGGTAGATTGTATCAACAAGGATTGGGCTCTGAATACGATGAAGAGTTGGATTCTGACAATTCGGTGGCTGTGACATTTTCGGTTTGGAGTTTGGCCGAAAAGAAGATGGTTGCTTCGAGCGTTCCTTTGAGTAATGATTGGATATGTTCTGGATTTAGTAGTAGTAGTAGTAGCAACAGCTCACCATCACCAACCCCTAATTCCAAAAATAATAATGATGACGGGGCTGCTGGTGACAAGCTTGGATCGTCATGGCTAGATTTATCAACCGTTGTTTGCTTAAAAAATGACGTCGATGGACTGGTTTATCAGTTTTCAACAAACACTGGAGAAGAAGAAGAAGATAACAACCACAACAGCCCAGCAGTGCTGCTGAAGGCAAGGCATGTCTGTACATTCGGCGCATTCAGCTTTGTCAAGGCCAGTAAACGCGACACTAGGTTTTGCTTCATCGACCCATATCTTCAGTTTTCCTTGATTGCTGAATCAAGTAGGCGTGTTTATTTGTACCATCGCTGTTCTCCCGACTCTCCAAGAAACAGCATTGCGGACCAAAATGTCGTGGATTTGCCAGCCGATGGCTCAGATACGGTTGGCATTCAGCTTATTGGACATTCCAGGCTGGCCATTTTGCAAGAAAACAAGCTCTGTGTCTATGATATTTAAAGGGCAACCCCATGGCCTTTGTGGTGGGGGGGGGTTACCAGAGCGGAATGAAAAATAAGAAGCGCAGCTTGGGGACGATGTTCTTATAGTATGGAGTAGTTGTTTACTTTCAATAAAACCAGGCTTGATGATAATGCGCACATATATAGCTTTGAGTTGCTGGCTGCTAACTTGTAATTGTGAAGTTGCATGAATATATAATTGAGCCATTTAATTAAAAACACTCAACCAAAAGGAGGGGAGAGGGCAGGCAACAAGAAAAATCTGGAGTAAAAAGAGACAGAGAGAGAGAGACATAAACACATATATAGTTATTTAATAGAGTGTGAATATGAGCAATTGTGTGGGTGTATACAAGACAGTCCGATATTTTACTTGGAGGCTTCCTTGTAATCAACAACAGCCTCTTCGCCCATGGAGGTAAGGACGGTGACAATGAGTTCCTTGTCGGCGTCGAATGCTTCCTGGATCTTGGCGCCCAAGTCGCCCTCCTGGAGCTTAACGTCGTCCTTCATGTTACCTTCCTGGTCCATGAGGTTAAGGAAACCGTCATCGATATCAATCAAGGTGTATTCAGCACGCTTAAGGTTGGGCACATCCATGTTGTGGGTGGAAGGAGAGATATCTTCGTACTTCTTGCCAGTGAAGATGTCAATGGCGACAAGATGGACCTTGGCGTGGCCGTGCTTTCCGGTCTTGGAGGTGGACATGTCAACAATCTTGCAGGGACGGCCCTTGATGACGACGTGTCCGTTCTTGCGGAGAGCAGAGCACTGCATGGGGAAGGTGAGAGAGGCACCGGCATCAGCGGATTCGAAAACTTCGGTGTGGTCGGCCATTTTGTTATTTCGTGGAACTACTGGTACTTTGTGTTTGTGCTGCAATTACAACCAAGAGTGGTATGCGATGAGGGTATATGTATATAGAGAGAGAAGCTGAGGCTATGGACACAGTAAAGACATAAAGGAGGATCGATATTGTTAGTCTCTTTTTTGGAAGGCAATTGTGCAGGGGAAAACATTTTTGCAGATATTGGCTAGATTCAAGGCAAATTATATAGCACAGCCATGTACAACATCTGCCGAATTAGTAGCTGAATCAGATGTCACGGCGGTGCTAAGGCAAGCACCAGCACCAGCGGCTGGGCACTAGGCGGCGGATAGCACACATAGAAATGCGTCTAATATGTTTCCTAGGCCTTCGCACGGCTGTCGCGCTACACAAAACTACAGCCAATATGAAATAGTATGACGATAAATACCTTTTCTGACTACTTTCTAGAGTTAAGAGTAAAAATATAGAAAAGAAGGAAGAAAGATTGCAGGCGGTTGATTCCAACCACAGTTTTGATGCAAAAAAATGTGTGTACCCATATCACAACCACAGTGAACAAGGACCGCCAAAGATTTTTTCAACAAAAATAATCAAAGCCCTCCTCCTGCACACGCCCACATTATTCAGTCTTCCTCTCTACTGTGCTTGAGCCTGGCTTTACTCCCTGTGTGTCTGTTGGCCCCCTCGCAGTGAGAGTGAGACAGGGCGAAAGCAACAGACATTTGTACTGGCTGAATTAGCGTGAATGACTGGCTGCTGTTGGGCCGATGGGCAAGGCGCACAACCCAAAACTTATTTGGCAGCATCTTGTCCAATGTGCTGTGAATGGTGGTCGTTGTTGTGTGGCGGATAAGTTGGAGAAGAAAAGCCGCCTGTGCTGATGGCAATTGATACCCCACTCATTCATTTTAATCGCTTAGCCTGACTAGCTGGCAGAGTAGTAATCCCCTCCACAAGGGTGCTAGGATGTTCCCCTGGGTACTAGCCAATCATCCCTGAGGCCCCAGCTAAAATGTATGGGCTATGCGCTGATTTGCAGGGAATATGTGAGCGCACCCGTCTGTTCCCTTTTGGTAGAGGATTTGCCTGTTGGTTAGCTAACTAACTAACTAACTCTCTCTCTCCTTCTTTCTTCTAGCAGCCTTATGCTCATGTTGCTATATAGCAAAGAAGGACCATAGACTTGCTGTTGTCAAAAGCAAAACGGCTCTTGAGTGCTTTTGAATGAAGTCCTTTTGGGCAAGTGGGAGAGGGAGAGATCAGTCATCATATTCAAGGACTGCTCACTGACCCATTATCATATCATATGCAATTGTTGATACATATCCGATCTGTATCCACCACGCATTGTATTAGAAGATGCTTAGGCAAGGTGGATCCTCCTTCAATTCGAACAGCTGCTGCTCTCTTTGCCCATATAAAGTCTGGCACATTTTCTCTTCCACCGCCTGGCTGACTGCTTGGTCAATGTCCTGTTGTGTTGTTTCTGTAAAACCTCCTCCCTTTCACTCCATGCTCACGCCCCTTTTTTCAGAACATCCTAACCCCAGCCAGCTTTATAAATTTCACCACAAAAGGCCATCTTTTCTGACTTTCTATGTTTTGACTTTTCCTTTTTTGCATGCCATTACTTTCTCTCTATTATAAACCGCTGCTATAGTCTAATGCTACTGTGAGTGGAGTAGGTGGAGAGAAAAAATTTTGTGTCTCTGGTTCTCAACATTTACAAGCTTGCCTGTATTTTTATTGGTCCAGTTTCTTGTCATCTTATGTACTTTTATCAATACTTATCATCATCGATATTTTGCTGTTCAGTTGGTATTGTGTTGTTATCAGGCGTATTTTTTACAAGTTCTTTGGGTGATTGACCGACCGCTGCTCTCATTTCATAAGTAGGGAAAAATGCATAGAAATTTATTTATGACCTATGCTATGGTGATGAAATCAATCCGGTTCAGTTTGGTTTGGTTCGGTTCATTTGTTTGGGTGTCACACATAGATCCAAAACAAAACTCAGTAGGTCAGCTAGCTAGCTAGCTAGCTAGTTTTTCTTGAAAGACCAGATTTGATTTGCATATTTAATTAAGAAACCCATAGTATATAATTTCAAATATCCATGCATGCGCAATATTTCATTATTATAGCTCTAGCTTGCTTTGCTTGAGAAGGAAGGTTCTTTGATATTACAAAGTGACAAACTGCACAGAGCATTTTGTAAAGCCATGATGATGAGTACGTATAGTTAATATCAAAGGTTGAGCTTGACTTTTTTCGTTTTCAATTTTATTAGTCTTTATATTTTCAAGATATTCCACCATTAATTTGAGTGAACGACTGCCTGTATATATATATCTCTCTCTCTCTATTTCTTTATATTACTACTTTTGGCGCTATAGCATTATCATTGCTTTTGAAACATGGTAAGATAAATATCCACACATAAAACATAATTAAAGTCAATTTGAAATTCATGTAACAAAACAACAAAATTCACACGTTTTCAATCAAATTTAGCTGCCGCTTACGCTCTTAAATGGTGCAGTTGAGCAACCAATTGTAAGCTTATATTAAATTATCATAGCTTAGTATTAAAGTAAAAGGTGCTGTTATTATATACTTATAATGACTTTATGCTAATCCGAATATATGTCTATATTTATTTTATGTAAACATGTAGTTGGTTGAGTTGAAGAATGGTGAAACATACAATGGACATTTGGAGAAATGCGACAATTTCATGAATCTGTCTTTACGTGAAGTTATCCAAACATCTGCAGTAAGTTTTATCGATATTTATAATATTTATTAAAGCTATGGATTGGTATTGATTATGCTACTATTGTTACTTGGTGATGCTTTAGACCGGAGATAGGTTCTTCCGACTATCAGAAACATTTATAAGAGGCAATACGATCAAATACTTGCAAATTCCAGATCCTGTAAGTAATATCATCATCGGTTTCTACAATTCTATATGTGGTATAAAATGAATTTGATTTATTTATCTTTAAATTTATTACTGCTATTATTTAGGTTATTGAAAATATCAGACAAGAGATTGAAAAGAAACGAGAGCAAGCCGGTAACAGGTCAGGTGGAAGAGGTGGCGGTGGCCGCGGAGGTGGCCGTGGTGGTCGTGGTGGACGTGGTGGACGTGATCATCGTGGAGGCAATAGAGGCAGCGGTGGAGGAGGAGGGTACCATCATCGTGGTGGTTACAACAACAGTAATAATAATCAGAATCAGAATCGAGGAAATACTGGGCGTGGCGGATATAATAACTACAACAACAGCAGCAATGCCTAAAAACTCTCGCCAAAAAGGCCAAAAGTTTGCTTATTCTGAGATTATCAAAAACCACCTTGTAAACACTTTGATTGTGGACTATGTCATGTCTCCACCAACTCTTCCTATCTTTCCCGATTGAATGAACAGCATTACCTTGCCGATTGGCTTGCACATCAAACAACACAAGTTTAAATGATATACATATATGCTTAGTTATATCATTTATAACATAATGATATTATTGTTACTACTAACTATACGGATACATACATATTACATTCTTTTGAAAAACCAAAGGTTCGAATAAATCACAAATATTAACAAGTATATATTGATATTATAAAGCATGCATGTATTTTTATGTAGAGTAATGGATCAAGAACAAATTTTCATCTATAGTTTTTTTGGGGGGTTGGTAAAGTATATTCTATAGTCTAATTTAGAATGAATTGGATACAGAGGATGTCGATTTGAATGTCATCGTTATTAGGTAGTAAATAAACCGATCCAGTTCGTTTTGGTTATTGAAAAATATCTTGGTTTGAGCCGAATCCCCCCATGTTCTCACTGGCTGGACCTATAAATAATAAAAAGAGAACCAGGATTTGGCAAATGTTTTATAATACATGAGATAGAGATAGGACTTAATAGGAATCAATGGAAACCTACCTCAACATCTTGGTAATGGCATTGATCAATCAAGTCCCATGTCTCTGCTATATTTACTGAGTATCCGGTAGCCAACGACCGAGTTGTCGAGTTTACCAATTTGCCTTGGCTAATAGTGAATGGCTTATCATCGATATATATTTCCTGATCAAAAGGTATTTTCAGTTGGTTCTCAATCTGATCCCGTTCAAAACTAGATAAATAGTCGCCAAGCTTGGATCGCATGTCAGCATCCAAGGCAATACTCTTCTTGGTCTCTAGCTTAAACTGCATATCGGTGGCTGCCTCTGGCAGCATCACAATTGTTTTGTGGACGCTTTTCAAATACTCTATCTCCAAATGGTCCATGTCGAATCGTCCCTCAATTAGTGGAATTTTAATAACCACGCTCCCTGATAGGTTTGTGTGGGGCGTATTTTTGGCCGCAACAGTCAGTTCGAGTGCCTGTTTCTTTATTTCCGAAGCATTGTGCCCCTGTAGCCAGTCAACTGGTGTTCTGTTCGGGAAAAACCAGACGTTTCTAGACTCAGATTTGGGATACATGATGTCTAATGCCTTTTCGAGCGGGCTTTCGTGCATTTCGATGCTTGATAGCGGGGGCTGTGTTGTCAGGGGTGGCAATAGCGCATTGCCAAAGCTACAACTGATAATGCTTTTAGCATCTTGGTTCTTCCTGATATGCTTTCCATAAAGGGCAATAATTTCCCTGATGCTCGTCAGATCGCCGCCGTGTATATCTTTGGGCTTGTTGAATGTTTGGACTGTATGATCTGTTAAAAAGGAAAGTGGGCTGAAAACTTCATTTGCCTATATTGATGTCAAGACAGCTCTGTTAGTAAACATGTAATTTGGGATATTTGGCGTCCAGATAAACAAATGGAGGACAAGACTTGCCTTTTGAGCAGTGACACGATTTATCCAAAGCTCGGAGTTGAATGGTGACATTCTCACTGGATCACTGTGCGGCGTTATTTGCAAAGGAGTTTCGTACAATGCATTTTTGGTTGCTGCTACCACAACGTTATCATTTGATTCTACGAGCAATGGGATGATGGATCTTTTGGCCTTTTGTAATAGCGACGGATTTTTGCCTGTTAATACGAGCCTTCCATTTTCCAAATTTAGTTTGGCCTTATAGTACTTTGAGACCGAACCCTTTAGGATATCAATGGTCCGCGAAGTCACTTTGGTAGGCAAACCAGAGTCCGGGATATTGATATTCACAGATTTGCTCGATTCAATCATTTCCAATATCTTGGCTTTTGCTTTTTCAACATTCTGTTGAGCACCAGCAATGTGAATCTTTTGCGAAGTGGGGTCCATTGTTATAACCACATTCATTGCCTTTTCTAGACCTTCGTAGTAGCTTCTGTTCTTGGTTAAGACCACCTGAAACTGGGAATACTCCAAATCCAAAGCTTCTCTTTGGACTCCTGAGGTTTGTCCAACAGATCTGCGCTTTCCTATATTCTCGAGAATCAACAAACCCCACCCAACTTCCATTACTCGATCTATCAGTACTCTTTTAGTTCCACCACACTTTAGTCCTATCAATTTTAAATAGTCCTTTATCTGACGTGAAGTAAATTTGTTGTCTATATCCAGCGCAATTCTTTCGTACTGGCTTTGTGTAAGAATATCTTCTCTAGCAACTCCACCAACTACACTCGTGCCGTTATTTTCTTTTTTCTCTCCTGTTGTTGTTGTCGGCGATGGTTTATTGGGCCGAAGGTCTTCTATTGACTCAGGATTTAGTTCTAACTCACTGAATTCCAATTCTTTTTTAATTTTGTACAATTCCTCGGCCTGTCTTTTGCTTTCTTGAGTGTCTTCGAGACTTTCGGGCTCTGGCACCGTCGACTTTTGCCTATTTAACATTAGTTGTGATAATGGTCGGTTTTTTCGTGTCCGAATCCAATTAATTGAATTGGTATGCTGGCCATTTGAAAATGCTGATAGTTGTGAAAGTGGTTTCCAAAGCAGTTGGAATGGTTTTTTTGATACTGGTCTTGCAGCCAGTGCAGCCAGGAATACCATTATTGGGGTTAAATATTTCCGCAAAACGAGTTTAGATTATTGCTACTATTATTTGTTAAATATAAGTAAGAGAATGTAGACATAAAAGAGAGAATGTTAGAAGCGATTTTTGTTCCTGTAAAAAACTATTTGTATTGCTTGATCCACCACTACAATAATCTTTTTCATGTTTATGAGAACGATCTCAAGCACTTTTTATTTTTTGGATTTCATAATACAAGACAGAGGACTGGATCGCAGTTGATTTGACTTGATTAAGAGCATTGCATTATAGGGAGTAAACGTGAGCTAATTAAAGAATAATAGTTTTGGAAGTTCTCTATAAAATGTAAATAGCTTGAACTGTCCAAATACCCCTACAAGGATAGTTCGTTAGCCAAAAGCATATGTATGGAGTTCAACCAAATAATCGCAAACAATAGTTCTTTGGAGATTTTTAATTCACCCATTTTATAGAGAAGACTTTAAAATTTAGGATAATTAAGCTTTTTAGTACTCCTAGGGAGTTAGCTGTTTACTAGATATGGATCATAATTTTTGAAGGGTGACTTTTGGTGGCCAACGATTAAAGGGGCAATCCCAGCCAAATGAGTGATCACAGTCTATTCGCAAATGGTCACCCTTCAAAAATAACTACCCATATGTGGAATAATTTATGAAGACTGACAATTTGCTAATAAATGGTAATTGCACATTTGGCTGAGGTTGCCCCTTTAACTATTGGCTACCAAAAGTTGCTCTTCAAAAGCCATAATCTATATTATAAAAATAAGTAGTTATTACAAATAGATAAGGAAAAAGACCCTATGTGGTAATAAGCTACCTACTCTGGAAAGTATTAGTAATTGGTTAACCTTTCCATATTTGTCTAATCTGAATGTAAAAGCCATCCTCACTGGAATTCTACTACTAATATTATTATAGTTAAATATTAACTATATATATATACCCATAAGCTTTATTAAAAGTAAAGATTGATATTAAAAATAAGGCAACTTTCTCTATAAATTCAAATAGATATTATTTTTCTTACCAACCTTTATCTATATCAAATATAAAAGACTTCTTAAATAATATGGGTCTTGGAAAACATTTTGCTGGTATTGAAAAGGCACTGCATAGTATCAAAACAAACACTATAACCAAAATCAAGCAAGATATTACTGTGCTAAATAACAACAATGAAAATGACAAGAATGGGCCAAAGCAGGGAAAAATGGTTGAAGATAAATTTGACTTCATAGCTACTACAATTACCAGTTCTATTCATCAGAAGAAGGAATTTAAAGGCAAGGTTAATAAATTTGTTATTGGGGGTCATTTGGCCACCCAACACACAAGGAACCAAGTGAATGCCTCCCTATATAAGTATTTTAATGAGGAGAATTTGTACTCTATGATATTACTAAATATTGAGCTCAAAGCTAATATAAGAAAACCAGACATTATAGAATATGGCCAAGTAGCAAACTATGTGACAGACATTTGGCAATATCAGATACAAAATGTTGCACATTCTAACCACAATTTAGAATTAGATTAACACACAGCAGATTTCGAGAAATTATTAAGCAACCTAAGCTCTATAGCTTGGTTGTATGTGTGCTCCTTTTTACCTTAAAGGTACCGGGTTCGATGCTGGTACTTTTCCTTTTATTTCTTCCAAACTTCGGCAGTTATATTCTTGTTTTAACTTGTTACTTCTTCCAGAACGATTCTGATAAGATCTTTAACTTTGCCGAAACTATTTTATAACCTATGGATCTTATCTGTATTTGTCAGACCCTTCTTTAAGCAGAGAACCTCTCATATCAAGCAGTAAGATCCTTACATACATATATTTTTCTATACATTTTTCAAACTATATAAAGAGTAGCTTTTTCCCTCCTTTTCTGATACTTCAGTATCTTTTTTCTATATTCTTTTATTTTTGAAATAAATACAATCTAACAATAGTTTATAGCTTAAATTTACTCACACAAAACTTTATTTTAAGTGAACTTATCAAGAAAAATGTATTATACTTCTATAGCTTTACCAGGGATACAGTAGTCTACCAATTGTATATTAGGAAGGTAATTCCAGATAATTTTGATGATGTTGATAATATTGAATATTCAGTAAAACTTCTGGCCTTTCTAATGATGCTCAATGAAGTCAGCCTTAGACTTGCCTTTGATAGTGGTGCATATAAACCTGGAGATATTTATATTCATAATAAATATCCAGTACCCAGCAATACCAAGCCTGTACATGCAAATAAAAAACATAGGAACTTTGAGCACTATAATAAGATTAGCATTATAAAATACTTGAGCAGTCCAAACAGGCCATTTGGAAGAGCACCATGGATATATAAAGCTGAATCTAGCTTGGTAACTGGAATTGGCTACCTGAAGGTTAACAGCCAGCCAGCAGACAGACAATCTGAGATCAAAGTATTGAGGTGACTGAAAGAATACAGCATTCCAAATGCTCCAATTGTCAAGGCATATCAGAGACAACTATTTGAGGGTAATTTTTTGATCAAGTACATGCTTTTTGAAGACTATGGTGAAATGATTGAGGACTATTTTATAAAAATGAGTCATTGTATTACAGGAGAGCTAGTTAGAAGAATTATCAGGGATATTGCAACTTATATTTTATCAGCAGCAGATAAGGGCATTCTACATCATGATATCTCTATAGGAAATGTCCTGATAAGTAATAATAAAAAATGTCTTTATAAACTAAGGATATGGATCATAATTTTCGAAGGGTGACTTTTGGTGGCCAACGATTATAGGGGAAAACACAGCCAAATGAGTGATCACGGCCTGTTAGCAAATGGCTACCCTTCAAAAATAACTACCCATATTATATTAATAAATTAATTAGTAAGAAAAGTTGTATTTTTATTGGTTTAGTAAAATATGGGAAATAAATAAAAATAGTAATTAATATTGTTTATTGGTTGTGTTTAAACTATTATAGAATATTAATATAATAAGGAGTATTCAAAAATTATTAAAGATAATTCAAAGGGAGACCAAGTCTTGAATCCTGATCCAATAATAGGAATATTACCATTCATGAGTATCCAAGTACTTTTGTAATATACAAATCAAAGCTATATTGATGATCTTGAATTAATATTTTATGTTATAGTATATAGTATTGCAGTTGCATTTAATGGGTCAGATAGAATGGATAATATACCATTTTGGAATACCAAGGTTATGTCTGCTTTGGCTATCAGTCACATATCATCCCTAAAGGCATCATATGATGATTTAAAATATACAGTATTTCCAAAGCCCAAGCATATTCTCAATGAGATATATGCAGTCCTTGAACAGCTTCACAAGATCATGTTTACCAAATTTGATCTCAGTGATCTGAGAAACCTAAAAATCAAAAGGGATTCAAGGATTGATATATTTGAAAATATACTTGGACAGCTTCAGAGTGTATTTGGAGTACTGGAAAATGTTATAAATGATCTAAGTACACCAATGAAGGTTAATAGTAAGTGCTAGATAATGCTAAATGCTCAGTAGTATTATATTGTGCTTTTCTTAAAACTTCTATAATCAACATTATTTTTGCACCCCTGATAGTTGTCAAAAACAGGGTTCAAGGATACCTACTACATGGTGATGATGATGATGGCTATGGCAAAATGGACAAAGGTAAGAAATAAACAGCTTTGTTGGAAAGTATATATAATATAATTTAAGTATGGACTTCAATTGATGGGATAATTTTTGATTTTGTTTAGATTTGAGTGACAGTATTTCCAGAGGAAGCCTGTCTAGGATGAGTCAAAGGATAAGCAAAAAGCAAAAGCTCAAGAGTAGTATAATGGGCCTAGAATTGTTGCCAGAGTCCCTTGATGAATTAAACTTGGATGACAATCCTCTAATTTACCTAAACAAATACTAGCGAAAGAGTCAAAGCCCATTATGGCCCTATATACTGCCAATCCTGGCTATATACACATAGTACTTGTTCTGATTTTTATTATATCTAATATCTCATTTTAATTAGTTTTAGTTGTGTAGTGTTGTTTTTACTATTCTTTGCAGTAGCTTTCTAGCGAGCAGTTCCATAGGATCAAAGCCAAAAATAAAGAATACAAATATAGATTTGTTTGGAAATCTATTGTTGCTACATGTCAATAAGGCAATTGGCAGAATCTCCTTTGAAAGTGTACCAGAAGAATACCCTGGATAATAGCCAATAGTCTGTCATTAGACTCTAGCCAAAGTGTATGCCTTATGGGCCAATTCGCAGGGAATGTATGAGAGTACTAATCTGTTTCCTTTTGATAGAGAACTTGCCATTTACTTTATCATGCTTAATTTCGTAATCAAAGAGGTACAAGGCATGGAAATTTGTGAATCATTACTACAGCTGTCAATTAAGCAACAATTTCATCAAACTCAAACGTTAAAACAACAAAACACCAGCTACATTAGATGCTAAACAGCCTTATTTTTTTTCTCTCCCTACTTTCAAGTTAATTCATTTACAAAATATATGTCTCAACCACCACCACCACCACTCCAGGAAGATATCGCCAAACTGTCACTGGAAGATAAACAACTCAAGGCCGTCGAGGCTGAGGCTGAACAGCGCATTACCCCCTGGGAAGTCGAAGGAGCAAAAGTTGATGGCAAATTACAGGCCATTGACTATGACAAACTTATCCAGCAATTCGGAACGCGCAAAATTGATGATGAGCTGCTAGAAAGATTTGAAAAGGTTACTAAGCATAAGCCGCACTTTTTCCTTCGTCGTGGTATCTTTTTCTCCCACAGGTAAATTGACAACCACAAATTTATAAAATTTGATTTTGAACTCTATCTGTGGCTATCTGTGGTATTGACAATGGCTTTATTTATAAAGAGAATTGGGTCGCATCTTGGATCGTTATGAACAAGGAAAACCATTCTACATATACACTGGCCGTGGACCTAGCCGAGGACATATGCATGTTGGCCATATGCTTCCATTTATTTTCTGCAAGTAAGTTGAGTTAGCTCGAAATATCTATTATTGACTTTAGAACTTTGACACTCAGTATGTGTGAGTGTGGATATATGAGTTATCTCAAATACTCGATGAATTTGTGATCGATTCTGACACACTTGAATGTGCGCATATATTTACTATTTTTAGGTGGCTTCAGGACGTATTTGATGTTCCTTTTGTCGTCCAGCTTACAGATGATGAAAAGTTTTTGTTCAAAAACGATCTTACTCTTGAACAAACCTACGAGTATGCCAAAAACACGGCCCGTGAGATCGCGGCCTGTGGATTCAAGCCAGAAAAAACCTTCATTTTCTCCAACCAAGATTATATGGGCGCTGCATTCTACAGAAATGTGTTGAAGATCTCCAAATGCATTACCACCAGTATGGCCAAGGCATCTTTTGGATTCAAAGATAGTGATTCTATTGGCAAGCTGCACTTTGTGTCCGTCGAAGCTGCGCCATCCTTCTCTAGCACTTTCCCCAACATCTTTGGCGGAAAGAAGGATATCCCTTGTTTGATCCCCTGTGGTATTGACCAAGTAAGTTTTGATAAAGAGCTACCTTTCCCTGGCGTAGTTAATATACGGGACGGAATTCTAAAGTATTAATATGCTCGTTCTATTTTTCTGTACTAATCTGTAATTTATAGGATCCTTACTTCAGGCTGACTCGTGATGTAGCCCAGCGCCTAAAGTACCCAAAACCCTGTCTTATCCATGCTGTCTTCCTACCGGCCCTTCAAGGGCCAGGATCTAAAATGAGCTCCTCCATCGATTCATCTGCCATCTTCATGGGAGACACTGCAGCCCAGATCAAAAACAAAATCAACCGTCACGCTTTCTCTGGCGGTGGTGCTACCCTTGAAGACCATCGCAAATATGGCGGCAATCCTGATGTTGATGTTCCATACCAATACTTGACTTTCTTCCTTGAAGACGATGAGGAACTCAAGCAGCTTTATGACAGCTACAAGAAGGGCGAGCTCTCCACTGGCGAAATGAAGAAGCGCTGCATCCAGGAATTGCAAGAGTTTGTTGGCAGTTTCCAAGAACGCGAAAGGAAGATCACTGACCAGGATGTTGAGAATTTCATGAACCCCGATTATCCTCGCAAATTTGAAATTTTGGAGGACAAAAAATAGACGCCTGAAGCACATAGGGTATTGTTATACTTGATTTTCATAGTACTTGATACACACACACGTTTATATATGTGTGTATCGGGCTGGCTTTATTTAATAAACAGGTCATAGACAATTGTGTATTGATAAGGGGGAAATCTTGTGATTTTTATGAGACCAAGTTAAAGTAAATCGAGGGCTTGAATCCAAAGTTTACAAAAAAGTCGTCCGGATCGATTCTTCTTACCAGGGAAGCTTCAGGTCCAAATTTAATATCCTCGATCTTGGTTGTTCCCAGATGGCACAAGGCTAGGTCCTTTTCTTCATACAAAACATTTTGCAGATTGGCTAGGATATCTTGAGAGCCACATTTGACTATGACCTCCAGCATATCGTATACTCTGCCATCAGACAATAACCATCTCTTGTTTGGGGTAAACGATGGGATCAAGTGGTCTACAATGGCTTGGGCAACGTCTTGGCCATGCACTAAATGAAGTGTCCTGTTGCTGATTCTCCTCCTTATCGAATCCGCGGTCTTGAACCTTTGGGCCCAGTTTTTTGGCTCTCTATGTTAGCAAGGATCATTAATGTTGTGTTGCATTTGGGGATTTGTTCAATCGCTTTGCTGCATGTATGAGTATTAGAAGGAAGGGAACAACACCTACCTTTGACCGCCCCACAAGCCTGCCAGGCTATACGTCATCATTGTTACATATATTTAAGCTATAATATAAGCGTGTCAACAAGCAAAGGAGATATGCAATTTATGATCAATAGCAAGGCTTACTTTAGAACACAGCCAT
Source organism: Mycoemilia scoparia (assembly GCA_027575805.1). Lineage (NCBI taxonomy): Eukaryota > Fungi > Kickxellomycota > Kickxellomycetes > Kickxellales > Kickxellaceae > Mycoemilia > Mycoemilia scoparia. The sequence goes on from JANBPU010000084.1 coordinate 29,015, forward strand.
TGTGCTTGGTCATCAACATTTCTTCGGATTGCAGGCGCTGGAGATCAGCCTTCTTGTCAGGAATGGTTTTGTGGTTGCTTGGAATCTGTGTGAATCCTCTTGTAGAGCCCAAATATATCCACTGGATTTCCTGCTGCTGCTGCTGCTGCTGCTCCTGAGGATCCTGAACGCTGCAATGTTTAGTGTACTCGGAGACAAAATGATCAAGAAGAACAGGGTCTTTAACAGGAAACGTTATCAGGATCGATGTGGCAATAGGGAGCTCGTCAACACAAAGCTCCTTCTGATCGTTTTCGGGTAGAGCCCATTTTACTGTATTATCTCTACCATCCCTGGTGGTTGACTCGAATGAGGTTCCCTTTTGAGAGCAGTATTCGGAAACGTACTTCCCAATAAATCCTTGTCCTAAGATCAAAAGTTCTATCATTTTATCTGTATTATGCTGTTTATTTCTACACAGCCCTCTTAGTCTAAAGTTCATGATGAGCGATTGGATCAAATCCAGAATATTATGGCAACACTGAATTATTTGCAACACTTGAAGAGACCATGAAAATGTTTTGTGTGACATTTTAGAAATAAAAAAGAAACTAAAAGAGACGACTTTATAATTACTCTATTCTCATAAAAGAGGTGCCTAATTGGTGGGATATAGCCGCTAAATTGGTTTATGAAAAAGGATATTATATATAAAAGCTGATTTTCAAGATGTAGAAGCTAGATGGTCTAAGCCAAAGATCAAATAGACCACAAAGTGCTTGCTTTTATGTGAGCTTGGCATAGCTTGGGGGAGCATATATGCGACTGAGGATCTTGATTATATACAATGGGATACTGCTTATTCCGGTAAGAACAGCCACCTTCCAGATGAATGTCCATGAAAGAATGAACGACAGGTCAAAGTAGGTTGGAAGCATCCACATAGAAATGAAATATATGAAAAGGGAGCCAAGCTCAGACCAAACCATCGCCTTGTGCCATGTACGAATTTCTAGCGCAACCATCAGCAGCTCATTGAGGACCAAGGCAGTAAACGAAATCGACACGATATGGACAAACTCCGTTGCAAACAGCCAGACAGCAAGCATCATCAGCGCACCACCTTGGTAAACACTGATCAGCAACCAAGTAAAGAATGTCTTGTAGGAAAGGGATCTTCCTTTTGTGAGCTCTCGATACAGCTCTGGATAAAGCATCGCAATTTCTTCTGTGATGTCATGATCAAGTACAAGAGAGAATACTGGAGCCATGGTGTAAACAGTCGTGTACCCAACAAGCAACATTCCCTGGAACAAAGCAATTGGGGCAAAGTAGAACAAGGCCGAGAAAACAGCCTGCATAATGGAAATGATAAGTCCACGATGAATAACAAACTGGCTGAGCTTGGCTGATCGCTTGTAGCTGTTACGACCATGCCACAGGAGCAAGCGGGATACATGATGGAACTGCGTGATCGAAAAGTCTGCTGCCAATGAAGCCTGCTTTCCTTCTTTGCCAACCAAGCCCACACCAACATTGGCCGCCTGGATCATACTAACATCGTTTCCACCATCGCCCATCGCAACCGTCCGCTTTTTGGTATATTCCCGTATGAGCTGCGTGATCTCTGCCTTTTGCGTAGGAGAGCAACGGCAACAGACAACAGCAGACAGCTTTGTTGCAACTTCAATGAACTCCTGCCTGAAGTGGTCGAGACAGAGCTGCAGAGACCCACCATCAATAACCAAGCAGCAGTCCAGCTGGCGACGAAGCAGCTCAATCTCATTGTTGACCTCATGGGCTCCTTGCACTACAAGGTTTCATCATTGCGGTTGGTTAGTATAAATGCAGGATGTTCCTAAATAACAGGATAGATTTAGAATAGCGTTTCCTGAATATGACTTACACTTTGCAACAGTGTGGATATGCTGGTCCCGTGATACCAGCTTCGATGATACTGCTACGCATGTGGCTGTTTCGACCTTATCGCCAGTTAACATCCAAATCTTGAGTCCTGCATTGCGAAGTAGCTCCAGGGTGGTGCGGACACCTTCCTGCAACCGATCCTCAACGCCAGTTACGCCAAGTAGCTCCAAGTCGTGCTCAAGATGGCGCTCTACCACAAGGTTCATGTTGTGGTCACGATCAACAACCAGTCTTCTGGCTTTCTCATAGTCATCCTTGAACCGGTTGAATGAGTCACTCGACAAACGCTTGCGCCCAACAACAAGAGTTCGAAGTCCTTCTCGGGCCATGTTATCACACTCCTCATCAAGCCAGTCATTATACTGCACAATGTTTGCCATAACTGTGTCTGCCCCCTTTTGGATAAATGTGATTTCGCCACTCTCCTTGTTGCTGACAATAATGCCCATTCGTTTGGATTCACTAGTAAATGGGAAGATATAAAGTATCTCATAGTCACGAATCTGTGGCATTTCACCCTCCCTAGATACACCAGCATCCAAACGAAGCTGGATAAAGCCAAGGTCTCTCTTGAACAGGGTTATTCCGACCTTCTCAGTCCACTTAACAATAGCAATCTCGTCTGGCGAAGAGGCTTGGTATGATACCTCATCCTGGATTCCACCTTGTGTATCTTCCGTTGGTGTGACATTATGACACAAAGCTAATGATTCAACCAGATCGTAAATACTAGCTGTTTCCCCATGTCTGCTCTTTCCATACCGAATGAATGGATTGGTAGATGACTGGCTAGAGCCAGCATTCTCTTGGAAAGACCTTATCAGCTGGAAGTGCTGCCTCAGCCTATTTGTAACTTCGTCCATGGTATCATCGGTGTACGACAAGGTGCCAGTATGGATCTTTTTCAACTCCATCTCGTTGCACGTAAGAGTGCCGGTTTTATCTGAAAGGAGATACTCAATTCTTCCTAGCTCTTCGGGGATCATACTGTTGCGGACAATAGTCTCTGGAATCTCCTTGTCCCTTTCAATTTGGGCCGAATAGAATGTTTTGCCCATATCCAAGTTGACACGCAAGCTGATCGGAATGATAGAGGAAAACAGAATCAAAAAGCGGAACAGGTTAATGTACCATTTGCCTTTGAACCCATCCAATGCAACCATGACAAATGACAGGATCAGGGTAACCAAGAACAGGATCTTGGAAAGTCGATTGACTTCACTGTCAAGTATTCCGACCTTAGTCTTTGGATGGCTGGTGTTCATGATGGCCCTTGTGTCAGGACCTGTGTACACGACAATTCCTACAGCTGTTCCGGATGCTAGGGTGGTATTTGACCATAAAGTATTTTCAACGCCAAGCGGAATGTCAATATCAGGGTGCTGGAGGGTTGAGTCAATACGGAGACTGCCAATGAATGAATAAATATCTTTGTGTGGCGGATCCGCATAGAGGCTTCCCCTTATTTGGCAGACATCGTCATCAGATGGAAGCTTCTGAGTAAATGGGACTGCAATTCGAAGTTTCCAGTCAGTTTCACCATCAAGCTGATCAGTCCTGATAAAGCAAGCACCACTCGATTCTGTTGTTCGCAGTAAAATCATATCAGCCGGTACCTATAATTAATAATATTTGATCATTTGTAGCAGGTGTTGTTTACTGTCGAAATATGTATATAAAGTTGGCTTACTCTCTGATCTTTTTGAATAACAACCAAATCTCCAACTCTAATCTTTGAGCTAGGAACTTGCTTTGGGCCTTCTTGGGTCAAGATTTCATATTTTTGCGAGTTGGCCTCATTGTCTCTCTTTCTTCGTAGATAATCATCATGCCACTCCTTTCCCATGGTAACCAAGAGCACAAACACAAGTGGGCCAACATAAGTAAAGAGGTAACCTGTTAGACAAAACAAAGGCAAATCACATTGACTCAGAATGTATTTATAAATATATGTGTGGTTAGAATTCGCAAAGCTGTTGCAGCATATATGCACTTGCCTGTTTTGAGCGGTGGTATGAATTGGGATAAAGCAACAAGCAGGAAGTACAAGTTGAAGAAGTATTTGAACTGTTCAAAGAGCACAACCGGGAGAAAGGATATAAAGCTGTATTTATTGTTCCTGACTACATTCGTGGCATACTTTTTGCGATGAACACCATTGGGATCATTTAAAGGAAACTGGCGTGGTTTGGGTGGTGCTTTTCTGAAAAAGCCTCTTGGCTGTGTCTGGTGTTGACTATTGTTATTTCCAGACTATATTTTAGAACAACAACCAGAGTGTTACATACACGCACTGTGATAACATTAAAGCTTTTATTGGTTATGCTCAGCGTATGTGTCAAATGCCTCGCCTTACTTGGTTAAAATTTGTGCCTGGTGGGTCAACCATTAATGGAACCTCATCGCTGGTATCTGACAGCCTTTGTTTGTTGTTCTTTTTGATACGGGTCATTTGGATAGCCTCATGGCCCATATCGTCTCTGTCGATAAATGCTCCTCCCTCATCATGATCATCATCATCACCAGGAATGTGTTGATGTTGTATTGACATGAAACGATGTTTGGTGTTTCGATTCATGCAAGGTTAAGATTATGCCAAGTGTTTGCTCTGGTACACCTCAAACAAGCACCAGAGTTCTGCTAGAATTAAAATATTAGTAGTATGCAATAAAATGTAAATGAGTGAAAGATAGAAGCTCACTACTACTATTTTTAGTTGAGATATTATGATTGTTTTAATTCTGGTAGTTATGGGTTTCAGATCTCTATTAGTGGCAGTCGTTCTTGGCATTCCAAAGCCTGCTGATATTAGCGTATGTGACAAGTTTCACTGACAATACCATTGAGAACTTTCTGTATTGAATCCTAGTCTTTTGGGCCCTCTGTTTTGGCTATTAGGATATGCAACAGCTGTCTGGACGATACTAATGCATGTAAAATAGAGGCCACTATATTACGTCCAAGTCTCTTCCAAGATATTCCATAATCATCTGAATGCATCCACATTGATGCCCACTAATTCTTTATAAAAAGGCTCTAAAATATTATTATATGTGCATTCAATTGTTTGTGGCTGACACTGTTAAAGAGCTCAAGATTTAATTATTAATAGATACCCTTGTTATGCCTAAGCTTAAATGCTTTAACACACTTTTGCAGCATTTATTTTGAATTCTTTAATAATCGACAAATGTGTTATTATTTTTGAAGGGTGACCATTTACTAACAGATGGTGATCACCAATTTGGCTGTGATTTCCCCTATAATCGCAGGCCACCAAAAGTCATCCTTCAAAAATTATGATCCAAATACTTGGTATTTTTAAGGTAAACTATTAATACAAAATATTCGACAGACATCATCTGAACTTGAATTCCTTTGGAAATCTAATCAGATCAGATCTCCACAATGATCTTTTTATTTTTTGGTAAAACGCAACCAAAAAAACCCAAGTTTTTGTATGCCTTGACTTTCAGCATCAGAAAACTCTTTCTCAATTTCTAATAATAATAATAATTAAAACAATGGACAACGACGACGAGAATATTACATTTTCTATCAACAAAAACTATGCCCATAAATATGAACAAAAGAAGCGGAATGAGGAATTATCCAACCGTAAGTTACAAATGCATTTGACATCGTATACCAAAAGCCATTCGCTATTTATGCTGAATGTTATTGCACTTGGGTTTGAACTTGATAATAAACATTATATATTTATTGCTGTTGTTACATTTGTTTAGTTAAGGATAAATATGGCGACGTTGAGGGTATCAGCGATGAAAAATTGATGCGGGCAGCAGCAAAGCAGAAGCGCAAGGGTGAAAAAGGAAAGACGGTTTTGGATTATATTTCTGACTCTGATGTGAGCGATGACGAGAGCTCCTCTGAGGAAGAGGACGAAATTGGCGAATTGGCAACCCCTGAAGTTGACCTTCAAATTATCAAGACAATCGCTGCTATTAGAAATAAGTCCAAGGAGATTTATGACGGCAATACACGATTCTTTACAGGTAAGAAGCAGTTCTGACAATTTTACAAGTATTTATTATTTCCAATCACTTATAAAGTAACAAAAATTCAATCACTCGTTCTTCAGATGACGATCAGCAAAACAATTTGCCCAAATCCGAAAAGAAGGCAGCTCCACTTACAATTAAAGATTACCAGAGAGCCGTACTTCTTGAAGATGGTGGTATGGTTGATGAGGAACGAGAGCTGAAGATAGCTAAACAAATGACCCACGTCGAAGAACAGCAACATCTAAAGAACGAGCTCAAGGTAAAAATCCGGCTCAGCTTTTAAATCTATATTTCCAGATGGTCATAAGGATGACACATAAATAAAATTATTTATAATGTAGCGTGCTGCCGAAGATATTGAGACCGACGAAGACGAATCTCTCTTTGTCAAAAGGCCAAAATCTGCTGAAGAAGTTGAGAAAGAAGATCGTGAATATAAGAAATATATACTCGAAAATCTTGGTGTAAGTCAGAATGCTTTAGAAAACTGATCTGCTATATATACAAGATGCTAATTCATTGCTTTAATTTTTAGGATAATGGCTCCAAAGGTGCACTTAATACGCCTAAATCTACCGATTCTGAGCAAGGATTCTTGATGGAGTAAGCCATAAATCTATCTTTAAAATATATGACATGTCTAGCTTATCATTTCTTTATATCAACATATATACATTACATGGCTTGTACGATAGTTATATAATGAATCGAGGTTGGATCAATAAAGATGCTGGGCGTATTGCTACATACGATGAGATTGTTGAAGAAGACAATGAAGAAGTTGAGCTTGCGGAGCAATTTGAAACTGACTATAACTTTAGATATGAGAATGAGTAAGCAATGCTTATTTGCTATTATATTTGCTGCATTTAAAACAACAACTCAGTTTAATTCTTTTTCTTTATGATAGTGACAAGGCTCAGATCAAGACATACTCTCGTGGAATCGAGGACTCTATTAGAAGGTATGTATATATCAATCATAATGCATTGTACATTCCTTTGAAAAGTCAGCTTACCTCTTACTTGTCCTAATTGCTATAGGGGTGATGATCGTCGTAAGCTTGCTCGTCAGAGGCTCGGTGAAAGAAAGAAGCTTGAAAAGGAACGTAAGATAGAAGAACTCAAGCGACTAAAGAATCTAAAGATGCAGCAAATTTATGACAAACTCAAGAAAATTCAGGAGATTACTGGCAACGCAAGTAAGTACTGTTGATAAATGATTTCATCTATACAAACATATAACTTCCCAACCCAATATTTATAAAACTTTGTATGTGAAAAACTTTAGATGTTGGTGTTGACACCATCGACCTTGACGGAGATTTCGATCCAGAGAAATACGAAGAACAAATGGCCAATGTCTTTGACGACGAATACTACAATGAGGTAATGGCTATTTAAACTATTCTGATCACTTTGCCATGATTTGCTGTAGAGATTCTGACCCTTGTGTTTAATTTAGGCCGACAACAAGAAGCCAACCTGGGATGACGATGTTGATATCAGTGATTTGATCCCTGAAAACCAGGATGGCGAAGCCGAAGAAAATGAAAGCAAAAAGAGCAAGAAAAAGAAGAAGAAGGCCGCAGAGAAGCAAAACGATGAAGATTTTATAATGGATGCCGATTATCTTCCCGGCGGCGATGGCTTCGACGATATGTCGGAAAAAGATAAAGCCAAGGCTGCTGAAGACCATTCCAAGAACGTTGCCGAAATGCTTGAGGACTATTACCAGCTCAACTATGAAGATGTTATTGGAGACACTCCCACTCGCTTTAAGTATCACAAGTCAGAGCCTGTGTCCTTTGGTCTTACACCTGAAGAAATCCTTTTAGCTGACGATATGGATATCAACGAGTTTGTGTCTCTCAAGAAGCTCGCACCGTAAGTAACTGCTCCCAACTATCTATAAACTAAATGTTCCTAAATAAAGACTAACTCATCATATATAACCTCATATTTTTTATAGGTTTCGACCAGAGTTCAAGAAAGAAAAGGACTTACAAAAGATCAAAAAGAAAAAGGTCAAGGAATTCAGAAAGAGGCTCGAAGCTCGCAGACAGGAATGGGAGGCTCTCAACCAACAGGCCCAGGTCTCTTTGCCCAAATCTTCAAAGTCTCCCAAAAAATCCAAAAATAAGTAATTTTATTATTGCTTTTAATCGTCAAATCTTTTGTTTAGATAATACTATTTTACTTTTACTTAAAACTTTGGATATGGTGATATTTCATTAGTGGTCAAGGGTGGAATAGATAGAAATAGCTCATCAGACTTTGACCTAATCATGGCTATTCATATGCAACTCCTGGGGATCCATTTTTGTCTGAACCCTTTTGAAATTTGACCATAATATCGCCACACAATTAAATGACCCTACATAACAATTGAATCATTTGATGCATCCAAATTCCACTTGCATAGCTGACTCATGCATTGCTGGTCCCAGGGCTTTGCTACAAACTAATAGAAACTAAGAATAATCCTGCTTCCCTTTTGTAGAAGATTCTACAAGTCAAAAGATCGTCGTCCATTCCTTGATTTAATCATGAGAGCAGGAATCATGACTCTAATTTGCCCTGTAAAATCCCCGCTGATCTAACAGTTTCGGGTTAAAACTCATAAAAACTAGCGCTTATACCCGAATAGCCCTTTAAAAGTCACCAGCTTCAATTATTGATTATAACTGCATTTCTTTTCTCCTTATCTACTACTACTATTATACTTATTTTGCACAATAACAATGGCATCCAACATCACTCTCCCATCTCTTGCACAGCTCAACCAGTCCACCATAGAGGAGTTCAACAAGGTTGTCTCTCTCCTTTTTGAGCCCACACCTCTCTTGACAAAGCGCATGCATGATGCCCGTCCATACACCTCCTACGATGCCATGTTGGACAAGGCCAAGACCTTTATTGATGAGATGTCCAGTGAAGAGAAGCTCGAAGTAGTCAACAGCCACCCCAGAATCGGCGAAAGCGCTGCTAAGCTTTCCGCCCTTTCCCGCCAAGAACAAAGCGGTCCCAGCGGTGCTACCCCTGCCGCCCAGAAGGAGGAAGATGAGGCCCTTGCACAATGGAAGATCTGGAACGCCAAGTACGAAGAGAAGCACGGTTTCCGTTTTGTTGTATTTGTAAATGGCCGTAGCAAGTCCTCCCTCCTTCCTGTTATCCAGGAAAGAGTAAACTCTTCTACTGAAAAGGAATTGGACATTGGTCTTAGCGAGATGGTCCTCATTGCCAAGGATCGTGCCCGCAAGCTCCTCCAGCAAAACTCCCGTCTCTAAGTTTTTGAATGTGGTGTCCCTTTTTTGCCATATATTTAAGCCCTGTGCAATTTTGTACACTATTAGATTATAAAATAGATATGATCCTACAAAAATACTTTGTCTTGAAAAATGGAGTAATAGAGGCTTTGATCTAAAATAACTGTTTTTGGGATTTGGGTATTAAAATCCGAGATCCCATAAAACACTGAAGCACAGGTCTAATCGAATATTAGTGATCTCTCTAGCTTGAATTAATAGAGAAAAAGTTTTATGTAAAGGCTATCTCAACTACTTGTTGTTTATTTATTTTACATAAATCAAATCCACTTGAGCTTCAAAATGCAACATAGCAGACGAGCTTTATTGTCAATATCGCGGTTAAAGACCCCCACCTTGCTATCTTTTCTAAAAGACACAAGCCTGAATTTGTCGAATAGTATTCAACCCAATAGAAAGCATAACTACAGTACTAAAGATTCTGGAAAATCGGATGGAAATGTTTTGGAAGCGTTTGAAAAAACATTAACAGAGCTTATAGAAAAACGTCCTCAGGTATTCAAATCTGTTATCCCAGCGCCGTTATTTTGGACCAATGCATCAAACAACAGTGCCAGATCACCATCTGTTCCAAAAGACCGTCTGCTTCGAGATGACGAATTTGATGATCTTGATGGAAGTATTGGTGAAGGAGTTGGTAAAGATCAACTGTTCAGAAAGGGCGATGACTATTTTAACCCAGATATACTCGTATTTCCTCCAGATTATATGAACCACAAGTCGGTTAACGACTATGAATCAGATGCAGGGATCCCAGAATATTCTAGCATCGGTCTAAACACTAATGGTGGTGCAGAGTTAAGCTTAAGCCAAAAGTTAAGAAAGGGTTTACAAGAACTTGAAGAAAAAAATCAACTAGAAATGCTAAACACGCCGTTATCGATCAATTTCGCCAAAAGCTACAGCAACAGCAATAATAATAATAATAATAATAATAATAATAAAGAGACTGAAACTTCAAATTCTACCGAAATACGAATCTGGGACAAAATACAATTATTGCTGGGAAGCTTATCCAAATGCCACGACTCATCAGACTTGTACAGATTTGTCGATCAAAAGATATTTTCCAAAGACATTGTTGACAATATAAACTCAAAAGACGCCAGAGCTGCTCTGCATGAGGAAGTGCTGACAGCATCGATCAAACTTGCCAGGGAACTCGGACACATCGGACTCACTTATCACATATACAGAAGATTGCGCTACGATTTAGAGCTTCCCCAGCAGTTGATGGCCCTTACTTCGGATGTGTATCTTGAGCTCATAAAATCAGCGTGGCAACTAGGAAAGGACATTCTTATGGTCGAAACCTTCCTCTTTGATATGATTAGCAGCGGCGTTTTGGCCAAACAGTCTATCCGATCCGTCTTGAACCAAATTATTTGTGACTTGAGAGTCTACCACCGAATTTATGACTGGGCACAAGCCATCGAGCTATTAGAAAAGAAGCTCGACTTTGAAGAATAAATCCCCAAAAAAATATTATGATCCTCCGTCTTTAGTACGTTTTTATATTAATAACAGCATACAATCTTGTTTTTTATTCAACATTAGAAACCTAGCATTATCTTATGCATCCAAAATAAATGCTCGCGAGTTTTTAAATACATGATGATGTATAATAATAGAAAAAGACAATGAAAAAAGTAACAAATTACAATAGCTATATAAATAATTGGTCAATAAAGTAAAATACGCCATTAGATGCGTCTTCGCCATAGTTGACAATCTTTCCAGGTGGCAAGTTGTGGTTTGGACTGCGCTTGACATACCGCTGGCCATCAATACTTCTGGAAACCTTCTTGATTACCGTATTGGGATCCAGGGTTTGGGCCTCCCGAATCCTAGAGAGCTCAGATTTCTCAACTCTTGTAGGGATGATGTGGCGCTCAAGTGCTAGCTCCATATCCTTCCCGGTGGGTATAACAATGTCATGGAAAGCCCTATTCAGAGGAACAAACACCGTAATGCTGCTCTTGGGATCACTAAGAATGTCTGTAAGCTTCCTTGACGAGCGGAATGCATCCATAGCCGTAGTTATTTCCTTATACGAAGACAGCTTGTCAAATACTGTCGGCTCGCCAGTGGCACCCCAATCCTTTATGTAGTCAGGGATCCTTGTACCGTCAGGCAGTGTCATTCCACCACCGTTCTTGGCATTCCCATTATCTGTGGGCTGTTGACCAGGCGGCTTGGAGGTCTTGGAATTGTCTTGGCCCATCCCAAAGTATGGTAAAGGTAGGTTAAATTGGTACTGGCGGTCAAAGTTGTCCTGAAACAACAAATTTAGTACTGGGTTGGAAGCTGCGGGGGGACTCAAGGAAATGAGAATAAAAACGCAAACTAGAATAAGCTGGTGTGCACATAACATTCTGGATTTCAACCACCTGAGTTGTGGCGAGTGGAGCTGTTGCTGAAAATAAGCCATAAGAATGGCTTGCTGCTTTAAACGTGACACCTGTGTGCGTAAGGTAATAATAATGTAAACGAAGTAGCAGGTAGAGTAGAGAAGAGGAGAGGAGAGGAACAATGCTGGTCAAACAATGAATTTATCGTCTGGGCTTTCAAAGGCTCGTGCTAAGGGCTGAGAGAGGAGAAACAAAGCTTTTAAACCACTAGCACCACCCCTTTGGGTGTATAATTCTTCTTGCACCATAATCTTAACCAATCGTCTTTCTTTGAATATCTCACCCAATTTACTGAAAGGGAACCAAGAAGCTCACGCAAGATTCCCCTTCACTCGCACAACAGTCTAGCTCAAATACGCATCCACAAGGATTCTGCTACCATAAATGCTTTCTAGGCTATTCGGCGCACCAACGGTCTCAGCCAGAAGGCTAGGACGATGCTTTCTCTCTACTGATGCCAAAACACCGCTAGCCATTTACATTCACTGGCCATATTGCGAATTGTAGGTAGCTTCTAACGTTACACGCACACTTATACCCTGTTCTTTCTAACTAAAGATGCACACATGGCCAATCACATGCAAATGGGCTAAAAATTATGCTTTGATGATGGCCTGTGTGCGTGTGTGTACACTACTGATTCTCCATTTGGAAAATACCTGTTTGCATAGTAAATGTGCATTTTGCAACTTCAATAAATATTTAAATCCTGCGACTCCTGACCATGATGGTATGACAGAGTGCCTGATCAAGGAATTGGAGTCGTCCCTCGAGTATTTTGGTGATAAGCGATTTGTGAACAGTGTGTACTTTGGAGGCAAGCACTCTTAACTTCTCTGATAAATGTTTATACATAGTAACTTGGCATTTGAACTCTAAATAATGACTAGATTTTGGATGTAGGCGGAACACCAAGTGAGTCTTTGGCCAAGATAGTCGCCTTTAATTCGAGAATAACAACATATGCTTTAGCATACACCAACAACTTTACTGAGCCTGGTGCTCTGTCTTTCTGACTTGCTTTGTTTTAAACTAATTCCAGGCCTCACAAAGGTAACCCTTGAAATATAATTTTGGCACTGCTCATCTAATCACCACTCTTTCTTCTTTTCTAATCAAACATGTATATCAATTTTAGCCTGGATGTATAGAGCAAATACTATCACGCATTTATAAACGATGTAACGTTTCTCCAGATGTCGAAGTCACACTAGAAGTATGATTCTTTTCCACTAAACGTCCAAAGACAATAAAAACTTTGTCGTTACAAATTAACAAATTGATATTCCATTGCTTCTAATAGTCAAACCCTACAGTACGTATAAACTTAGAGAGATTCAAAACAACATAAATGCTGCAATATATCAAAACATTGGCTATCATGATGACCATAGGCGGCGGAGATAGACAAAATGCGTGGCTTTTGGACAGCTGGCATAAATAGATACTCTATCGGCCTCCAGGTATTTTTAGCCATCACACACCAATCACTTTGTAACAGTTAACAAGCTATGGATAATCAACATCTTGAATGAATAATATATTAATAGACTCTGAATGATAACATTCTCAAAAGAATGGGCCGGTTACATAGAGCTAGTCAAGGAATAAGCGCTATAAACACTGCTCAAAAGCTGTTCGATAAAGGGGTTACTTTTGACCTTATGTTTGGATTTGAAAATCAGTCGACAAGTGATTGGAAAAATGAACTTGAGGCAAGTCACAACCAAAAGTTTAAACCTCACCTCCCCCTCCCCCACCCCCTCCCAATTGATCTAAAGCACTTTGAATTATATTAACAATAATAGTTTTCATTATAGGAGGTCTTGAAAGCCACTGATAGCAGCCACATGTCTATTTATCAGTTAACAATCGAATATGGAACTCCGTAGGCACATTAAAATATTATTTAAGATCAAAATAAATCCATCATCGCCATTGCTACATATCAAACCACTAATATTTCAAACTGTCCATAGACTTTATAAAGATCATGAAAAGCAAAAGTATCGCACTCCTGAACCCGACATACTTGCAGAAATGTATGAAACCACCGTTGAGACAATGAACAGCCATGGATACCACCACTATGAGGTATCCAGCTACGCCAAAAATCAAAGCTCAGAAAGCTCCCACAACAAAAACTACTGGTTTGGAAGTGACTATATTGGAATCGGACCTGGCGCTCATGGAAGATTCACTGACCCCAGTACAGAAAAACGAAACTCTACAATAAGAGTAAGAGTATAAAGCCGTACAAACTTGCTGTTCCCTCTCTATCTATATTTTGAGCACAAGTGTTATTATAACTGAATACTTTATTTATATCAAATTTATAGATTCGTGAACCAAATCGTTGGATGGAAAGCTGCAAAGAAATTGGGCATGGGTAGGTTACTAGTATTTATTAGCTTAAAATATAGAACCTTTGAATAATATTCTAATATATATATATACTTAGGACTGCTAAATGCACTGAAATTTCACTAGAAGAAACTAAACAGGTATGAATTATATTACAAGCTTGATTAGTATTAATTAATTGGTTATTGATCACTAGCTTTGAATTGTTATAATAACTGTACTTTGATTAGGAGACTGTGATGCTTGGTCTAAGAACCAAATATGGCATATCAAATTCAAGGTTCACGAAATTTTCAAACGGTCAGTCTCTACTAGATGTAAGTCCATAAACACATATACAAACATTGAATATTCTCTCATCAATGTTTAGCCTCTAAAGACATTCATTATTGTAACCTAAGAGCTAATTTGATTTTTATTTTCGTTTGTTTTTGAAAAGTATCTCGACTTGGATCTTATAAAACTGCACGAAAATTCCGGGTTATTAAAGATCTCGCAGACCAATGACGAAGATAAAGATATCACGATTTTGCCTACAGAAAATGGCTTAAAGGTCATTGATAGTATTTTGGCCGATATAATTCCATAGAGCTTTCTATTATAAAACAAGTATATGGATCATAATTTTCGAAGGGTGACTTTTGGTGGCCACCGATTAAAGGGGAAATCCCAGCCAAATGAGTGATCACAGTCTATAAGCAAATGGTCACCCTTCAAAAATAGCTACCCATATGTTGATTTAAACAAGATTTACTTGGATTATACCATCAAATGTATTATTTATAAAGAGAGAGAGAGAGAAATGAAACATGATAGTGGTGGCAGTTTTGAACAATAGTAGAAGTATTTGTAGATGTGAATCTACACATATTCGCCCTTTAGTTAAACACCAGCAAAATAAAGATTTTATTAAACTAATCAAATAAAGGGTTGACTCTAAATAGATACATTGTTTTTAAATGTACATATACAAGCTTTTTGGTTACATAGTCATGGACTTTTTTGTATTTATATGAAAATAGTAGTGGCCACTCTCCAATACGTTTTTAGATTTTTGAAAGCTCTATTATAAAATATGGATAATAAAGTTTGATAAGTGAATGTTTATTAGTAAAATTGGACATTCATTTGACTGTGACTGCTCCTATAATCATTCGTCACCAAAATTTACCATTCAAAGATTATTGCCCATCTATTCGTCACCATTTGCTAATAGACTCTGATCACACATTTGGCTGGGATTTCCCCTATATTCTTTAACCACCAAAAGTCACCCTTCATAAATTATGATCCATATTTATTCTATTCACTTTTCTTATTAATGATATTAAATACCTATTCATAAATAAATGTTGCCGAGTATGAAGTTTATGGCTATGAGATCCATCAATCATCAAGTCAAACAAAACAGCTTTAGATTTATATGAAGCAGAAGTGAGCAAATAATACTTGCCTTCTGTGCTTACTTGAGATTTCCCAAAAAAGATATGCATGATTGACAAGTAAAGTGTGCAGGCATGAATGTAAAATGCATGGATCCACTTTTGAATTTAAAGCAAACTTCGAGGTGCAAAAGGAGCCTATTGTTTATCAGGATTAATCTTGATAAACGAGATTTCAAAAATGGCCAAGTTGTTCTAGATTTCTTTATAACTAATCTGTACTATACTTTGTTCTTGGAAAAACTACAGATAATGATATAAACTGGCATAACCCCCATAATATAATGCAGTCACTTTCTATTAGCTATTACTGTGTGTGTTTTTGGTACCTGGCTCCTTTTGTTCCTATTTTCATATATAATCATATAATCACACATATATTCTCCGACTACTGTGCAGGACCACAGATAGGCTTCCTGGTATTACCGCATTTTGTGGCTTTAAAAGAGAGAGAGTGAGGAACGACGTCATTGTTTTGTTATACAAAAACACACAAAATATGACTACGCTGAATACTTATGAGGAGTATCTACCACATGGTTCGTTTTATTACCTGCAGGGGCTGGTCCTCTGGATATCGCATATTGTATTGTGGATTGGAAATGTTCTAACAGCCTTGTCCAGCACAAACCCATATGACAGCATGCCGACGAAGAAGATAAATGACCGCAACAATAGTAAGAACATAACTGCAAAGCACCATTCGCATGGCAACAGACTAGCCACTATGATCCCAAGCAGTTCTCTCAAGGAAAGGGTTGAGTGGATAGATGGGATTCTTGAGTCATACGGTCAAAATGTTTCCAGTGAAGGAGAGTGCAAAAGCAACAGGATGATTAGGATTCCCCAGAGCAAAGCCAGCACACTGCCTACCATGGGAATAGACGAGCTCCGAGAAAAGATAGCCACTAAGGGCCAGTATCTTGTCATTTGTGATGGCTTTGTGCTTTGTCTCAATGCCTTTCTTGACGAGCACCCTGGAGGTCCAATGGCCATTCTCCAGATGGTGGGGAAAGATGCGACCGGTGAGATCAGAGCTATGCACCCTGATTGGGTCATGGACAGAGCAATTTGGCCCTATATTGTTGCCAGGGTTGATACTGCAGATAATAATGGACCATGGAAAGTAGGGCAGCAAAAGTCTTTTGTTGAAGACCTTGTATTGCCATACTGCAGGCCTGGAATTCCTGAACCCAAATATGATGATGATGATGATGATGATGATGATGATGATGATGATGGTGGCAAGTCCGAAAAAGATGAAGGTGTGGCTTTGTTTGATAAAAATATAGGATGTCATCCAGATTATGTGGCAATTCACCGTGATTATTTCAGGCTTCACCACATGCTTCGATTCAATGGATATTTTGACCGAGACTGCACTCAATATATCAATGAAGCTATTCGCTATACTGTGCTGTTCGGTCTTATGCTTGTCCCAGTTTTGGCAGGATCTGGCTATCTATTCCCATCTATACTTGGTGGCAGTCAGATTTGGACTGGGTGGTATTTAGTATCGGCTTTGTCAGCAGGGATGCTGTGGCAACAGCTGGCCTTCTTTGCACATGACCTTGGACACAATGGATTTATGACCCAGCGCAAGTATGACGCAGTGATTGGAATCCTTGTGGCTGACCTGATGGGCGGTCTGAGTATAGGCTGGTGGAAGCAAAACCATAATGTCCACCATATTGTCACCAACCACCCCGAAAACGACCCCGATATACAGCACCTGCCTTTCTTTGCCATTTCAACACATTTCTTCAAGAATCTGTACTCAACCTACTATAAGCGCACTCTTGATTTTGACCGATTCTCAAGGCTCTTTGTTCGCTGGCAGCATCGTCTATACTACCTCATCCTTAGCTTTGGAAGATACAACCTCTATGCCTTGAGCTGGAATTACTTGTTAACTAGCAAGTTTGCCCCATACCGGTGGTTGGAAATTTCTTGCATGGCTGTGTTTACCTTGTGGTTTAGTATGTTCCTCAGACTCATCCCAACATGGCCGCTGGTGTTCTTATATGTTGTTATCTCGCATGCTACTACAGTGATCCTTCATGTCCAGATTACTTTGAGCCATTTTGGCATGTCAGTAGAATCGCCAGATCCAATCACAGAGTGCTTCATGGCTAACCAGATTAGAACTACCATGGATATCAAGTGTCCTGCCTGGCTTGACTGGTTCCATGGTGGTCTTCAATATCAGGTTGAGCATCATCTGTTTCCTAGGCTTCCAAGGCATCAACTTAAAAAGGTCCAGCCATTTGTTAAAGCTCTGTGTGATAAGCATGGTATGAAGTTTACCGAGTTCAACTTCTTTGATGGCAATGTTTATACATTGGGCCAGATGGCCAAAGTTGCTGAACAAGTAGAAAACAAAGACTGATTAGCATCTCATAGATATATATATATTGTAATAGGATTTTTTAACAATTTAGACCAACCATTCATTTGTCTAAATTATATACATATATATATTTGAATAAACAAATTTTCTATAAAATTAAAAGTAATATAATAACCTACTACTTTAGGTTCTTCCATAAATTACAAATTTCTTCCTTTGATTTTAATACTTCAAATTATTTTATGTTTTTGAAGTTTATATGGATCATAATTTTTGAAGGGTGAATTTTGGTGACCAGTGATTATCCCTATAGATATTCACCCTTCAAAGATTATTGCCCATATCGATGATGACTACCGCTATTAAGATCTAATTGGCTATCTACCTCCAGTCGCTATATTATATTCATATCAGCCCACTTGCTTTGGGAGCGAGCCAATCAGTGCCATTACTGTTGAGACCTTCGTTTCTATAGCAATAGAATTGTAAACAGAATAGTATTATAAGCATACTCAAACAAATGTACCACACATATGCTCTCTCAATCTCTCCTTTTAGCATGTGTTTGAACTCTTGACCCCCTTTTTATTAATAAGGAGATCTTAAAGCCACATGCACAATCTCTATCGCAATGGCTCTTTACACTAAAGTCACAGGCTAAACACACAGCAGCCTCTTCGTCTTGAGTATTATTCAAGGTTGGAAACAAAGAATATATTGCAATATCACATAAATAGCTTTGTGAAGCTAATGTGTATAGTAGTGCACCTGCTTCTAGCTAGTGTTTAACAGTGTATTGCCATTTTTATCATGTTTGACTAAGTTTGCACGCAAAACTACATAAAGATGAGATATGTAAAATGTTAAAATATTGTGATAGATATTATAAAGGTATGAGATGAGATTAAAAGCAATATATGGTCATGGTATAAAAATTTATATATGTATATAATAAAAGATAGATGATTAGATGAATAATTGTAATAGCGTTAATAATAATTTTGATGGTATATATATATTGTAAGCAGGAGGGTTAGAGAGACTGGCGGCAGCATCAGCGAAAACACAATGTTGGGTGTTGTTGGTGGTTAATGAAGTTTTTTTGCTATTCTCCGTAATGGTAAGTTAATAGCCGATTTTATCCAGGAATGTCCTGAAAATGTATTATTATCTTTGTCCAAACTGTTTTTACCACTGCTGTTGCTACTACTACTACTACTACTACTACTACTAGTATTATCTATTGAAATGGTCTTGGATTTTCTCGGCCTACCACCATTAGTAATAGTATCAACCCGTGTGTTGTATCTTCCAAGACTATTGCTTCTCCTACCTTTCCCACCAACTTTGGGATATCCACCATCACTATTGTCTTTCTTAACCGCGCCGCATCCAACAAGCGGCTTTGAAACAAGTGAGGTAGTTGAAAGGCACTTGTGTGATACTTTGGTAATATCGCCTTCTGAGAAAGGTTTTTTGTATTTGTGATAGCGAAGTATTTTGAGTCCATCTTCTAATCCAGACAGTCTACGGATATCCCGCTGCTCTTTAATTGCTATCATTTGCCTTTGGTACTCGAGCTGATTTTTGCTAGCTGGGTTACATAGCTCCGCATAGACAGGAATTTCATCAACAGACACTGCCGCTGCCGCTGCTGCTGGTTTTCTTGAAAATCCACTGGATAAGCTGTTTAGACATGATATTACTCTTTCTCTGGTCAGATTTTGGGATTGCGTTCGTGGTTTTGGTGTGGTTTGGCTTCGATGCTTCTGCTTTTGGGACTTTGAGTTCTTCGGGGTATCAAGCCTTGGTTGCTGCTGCAGCTCGTCGTTGTCACCCGCAAAAGAAGCATTTTCTAACTGCTGTGGGCCCATCATTGATGATAAGGGCGAATCAAGCGGAACAGCGTTGCTTATTCCTAATCCCCACAATACATCAGATTGTGGCTGTGGTTGGAAAGGGTGGTAGCCTTCAGTAACTACTTGGTGATGGCTGTATGGCATCTCGGTGGTGGTGCCTTGTTCCGGGTGGATCTGGGGCGATCCAGTAGCAGTAGAAGCAGTTTCTACTTCACTCTCGGCTGAGACTGTTTTGTGGATGCTTGTATGGTCTTTAGTGGCCTTTTGATGGCCCTGGATGCTTTGCAATGCTGGAACGCCAGCTTTTACTGTTGAACGGTGCAGGTATGATGAGGTAGCGGTGGCTGTAGGAGATGCGGAGGTTGAACCAATGGGCGTTGGAATGCAGGTAGTATGTACTGAAACTCTCATTTTGGCTGTTAGTAGCGTCGTCACGGCTTAGAAGGTATTCCACATAGATTGATAGGCAGTGGGCAGATGGGGTGATTTGGGGATACAAGTGTATGTATTTAGAGAGCAATGTACTAGTGGACAAGACCAGCTTTCCCTAGAAGCAGTAAAATTTGCAGCACAAATGTAGATAATAGAATACGTTAAAAGTAATGCAAGACGTGTGCAAGAAGGTAAGGGAAAAGGGCGGTAAGAGGGAAGCGAGTTTATAAGGGATGTGGACATAGCCTAGGCTGGAGGGTGGAGGACGAGGACAATGTTTCAAACATACTTTTCATAATAAGGCTTTGCAAATACGTGTGCGTGAGCCTTCCTTACTCACTCGCCTGAACGACCAACATGTTTGTGGCAACCCCCCTCGAACCTGGTCTTGCCTGTGTTTGCTCAGTGACTAACCTGAGAGAGCCCACCACATACCCTTCCTTTTTAGTATATGTCCCCACCCCTATTCTTACAACCTCAACCGCGCCCATTCACGAAAACCAGCAGCCATCTGTCTACCTGTGTTTACATTATTACCAACATTGTGTTTTATGTTTTCGGGGCCTCTCTCTCCCAGTAAAACCACAAACCTTTCCACATTCCAAGAAATGCACAAACGGTTGTTGTGTGTAGTATGAGCCTGTCAGTTGAGCAAACGGCTGCTCTCTATTTCTTAGACAAACAAAAAAGGACTGATCAGGACTTTAAAAACCACAACTCCCTATTTTTGGCAGACACATTCGAGAATTAGCCCATTGTGTTGCTTCTGCTTAACACTCATTCTCTATGGCTCTGCTTCTATCTCCTTCTCCTCCAGACTTACAAAATGCGGCTTGCACCCCTCTCGCCCTTTCTCAGCATTTAAATCAACCTCTTGCACACTAACCCTGGGTGTTTCTCATTGTTGTTGTTATATGATGCACAGGTCTCAATGAATCCATAAAAGATTTACCAGATTCAATACAATAAGCACGTATATTTGGCTATAGTGCTCTGTGTGTGTGTGTGTGTTGATAATAAAAGATGGCTGGCGTTGATAGCCACATAATAGCCGCCACTGCTGTCAAAGATCATCTTTAGCCGTCAAAACACCACCACCGTACACACTGCTCTGACTCAAGCAATGTCTGCCACCACACCCTTCCTCGCTCTTGCTTCAAGGCCCAGGCCTCTCAATAGAGACAATGCCTCAGCGCCTTTTTGATCAACCGAATAACCAAGTATTAAATAATATGGCACAGGTAACTTATATAATGAGTGCTTCTTGATTCTATAGTATTTAATTTTTCATAATCAGCCAGATGACCAGAAAATGGTTTAGCCTCTCTTACTATTCGGCTCCATACGTCTTGGAGCACCGCTGCAACATATGTCCAGCCATGAGTACTATAATATTGGGCAGAAACCTTGCGCCCAAAACACATTCAATCTGAATCATAGAATCCTGTATATTGTTATTTCCATTTAATCAGGCTGCTTCAAAACTTTGAATTTCTAGATGCATGTATCGGATTAATGATTTTCTCTTTTATGAGTTTGTATATCAAATCCAAATCCCTGTCACATCTTGGAATCTCCGTGAATATATTCATAGATCTCGTGGCATTCGTTGTAAAATTCATGAAATATACCAGACTGAGAGTGGGTGAATCAGTGAGAGGGCTGGTAAGCCATGATCTCATTTGTATGTATATACTCTACAAATAACCCAAAACATCCATTTGCATAGACGTTGCTTTATATCATACAGCATTGTTGCAAAGGTCTTTCAAGCATTAAAGATCAGGTGGGTATGTTTATATGGATGTGTATAATCCTTGAGAGTTCCTTGTCCTATTATGACAACAACAACAACAACAGCAGCAGCAGCAGCGGCATGGGATTTACACCAACCAAAACAAAGATAAATAAGAATGAGCCACATTTTAATATGAAAATAAGATACAATCCGGTGTAGTGCGGCTATACAATGACTTAAATGATGAACAAGGTGTTTTTTATAGCCTTTAAGTCCATTCAAGCCCAAGAAAGTGAGAGCAGGAGGAAGAGGTGGTGTTTTGAGTATAAAATAGTGTTTGAACAATTATGTATTGGTTCTATATTTGGTATTTAACTAGACCTTGTTTTTTCTGAATTTATATAGATTTTTTTGGAACCAAAACATCATAGGCTGTTGATGATAAGCTATCTCGTATACATTTTAGCTTATATTGTCGATACTCTTTCTCTGCTTAAGGTTATTATATTCCATGATAAAATAAAGCTACACTGGTGATCGATTAATGTTACGGAGAAAAAGAGAGATGTATAGTGTTTCAGATTAAACTTTTCTGGATCATCTTGATTTATTATTATATAACAAGTATTAAAAAAGAAAAGTTTATTAAAATATCAATATTATAATGGATAGCACTAACAACAACAACAACAACAACTTTAGGAGGCACTGTAATATAAAACCAGTAATAATGTGTCCAAGCAAAAATATACTTGAAACATTTATATTTGTATCACAGCTTCGAATATAGCGCGTGCCAAGGCACCAGGATATTAATAACAACGCTACGAAGAATAAAAGGCTTGCAATTCAGATGTTATTTGGGAAAGGTGACTATATTATTGATGCGAATTAATGTTGTGATAATTTTTATGTTTATGAACGTGCACATGTGCTCATTACACACGGGTGAGTGTGGCTGGTGTGGAAGGAAGAATGTTTTGCAAATGTTGGGCTGGGTTTTGTTTTATACGACTTTGTTTGTGGGGGGTTATTGAGAAGACTGAGAATTATGAATTAATATGGTGGGATATTTATGATGATGATGATGGTGATGATGGTGATAATAGTAGGATTAGAGAAAGACAATTGGCGTCCTATGTTTTGTGGCCTTTGGTTTATAATGATAATAATCAATAATCAGCCGCAAATAAGAGCCATAACATTGGTATTATTAATGTGTCCTGGTGCGTCTTATTGGCAACGAAACAAGCAATGCAAGTCCAATAAAAGGCACCATAGCCACAAAGAACCAGTACAGCGAGTTTTTAAACTCGTCGACTATCTGATGGCGTAGCGGGTTTGGAAAGTCTTGTTTCCAAATGGCAGATGAATCCTCTTGACACTCAGCAATGCCCTTGGCATATTCTGGATATTGTGCTGCCAAAGCACCCAACTTGGACCTGAGCTCATTGTTGAAAATCACATCAGATACTGCCAGCCCGACAATACCACCAATGTTGCGAAATAGTGGTACCAGGTTACTTACAACCGCAAGAAGACTATCATCGACCGCACCTTGTACGACGAGGTTGAATGCCGGGTATGTTATTCCAATGCCTATTCCGGACACAAGCATAAATACAACTTGTTTGGCAAAGCTGGATTGGGTGTACAGGATCATGATTCCAGACCCGACCACGGCGAGCCCATTGCCAACCCAAATAAACCAGCGGTAGTGGCCGACCTTGCCCATCACAACACCGATGACCATGGCAAGAACGCTAATCGAGACCAGCAAGGGCAGCATGCGAACACTGGACCTGGTAATACTGTCATTATTAACGGTGATATAGTAGACTGGGATATAGTAGATCAGACTATAAAATACAATTCCAAGGAAGAACAAACTGAGTAACGAAGACAGAACGCTGACATTAGCCAACAGGCTAGGATGCAAGATGGGCTCCAAAGGAACTTTGGCTTCATAAACAAAGAAACTAGCCACCAGCAAAATGCCGATCACGATAAGACATATAACGGCGGCTGAATTCCATGGATAGTCCTTTCCGCCAAGCTCGATACCAAGCAAGAACATGACTAGTCCGCCAACCAAGATAGCAGACCCTACGAAATCAACCCTCTTTAGCTTTTGCTTAAACGTGCCTTTTGGCTTTGGAATCCGAATGCACAGCAACGAAGTTAGAGCAGTAATGCCACCGATCGGCAAGTTTATATAGAAACACCACCTCCAAGTAACGTGGTCAGCAAACACGCCGCCAATAAGCGGGCCAACAACACAAGCCACCGCCCACATTGCGGCAAACAGGCCAAAATATTTTCCCCGTTCCTGCAGTGGCGTCAGGTCACTGATGATAACAAGAGTTATGCCAATGAGCCCCGCCGACCCGACTCCAGAAAGTGCTCGGGCAGCGATAAGCCATGTCATAGACTGTGCGGTTGCTGACAAAGCAGAGCCCACAAGGAATAGAAGCAAGGCAAACATCAGCATCTCAAGACGCCCAAAAATGTCACTGAGTTTTCCGTATAGTGTTTGGAATGCAGACGATGTTATCATGTACGAATTGGCAATCCAGGCCGATGTTGAGAGACTGCCAAATTGGTTAGCGATTTGGGGTCGAGTCACTGCAACAATTGTCAGGTCCATTGCTCCCAGGAATACGGAGAGACAGAGTCCAATCAGTATAATAATAAACCTGACCCTAGTTATTGGCTGTACTGGTGCTGCTGATGGTTGTGACGGGTCCTTGAGGTTTTCAGTGCTCCTCCCATCACTGGAGCCGCCAGCATTTGTTGTATTGTTATTGGTTCCGTGTTCGTTCGATTCCAGGCGTTTAGCATCATCGCCATCACTAAAGCTTTCACGACTATCGTAGCTAAATACTTGACTTGTTTCAAATGCTCGCTGCTGGAGGTGTTTCTTTTCGTTGTCTCCTGATGCTGTTGGCGGGGGGGATGCTGCTGCTGATGGTGGGGCACCAGTAGCCACAACGCTGTTGACAGCAGTCTCCAGATTTTGATCGTTGAGACTTGGCGGAAAGGTAGAAGGAGCGGTCTTGAGGTCAATGCTGGGCTTACTATCTGGATGATTGCCGATTACCCTAGGGGTTTCTCCGCCGGATTCGCTGGGTTGGCCCTGGCCCCTACTGTTTGCACCTGAGTTAAGACGGCCATCTGTGCCCTCGCTACTGCCATCAGCAAGACTGGGTGCATTATGCCCTTCAGACTTCGAGCTGGGTATAGCTTTTCGGAGCCATTTTGTAAGGCTATTATTGGGAGACATCCAAAAGCTGAGGAACCAACCAGTGGAGGCAGTGATGCTAAAATGGCTGCGATATTAACAGTGTTGCGGTATGAAAAGAGGAAATCACTAGTCTTGGCAGTATCCTATTATTGCAGCTGGCTAATAAATGGAACTGAGCCGAAGTTTAAGAATAGACGATATGGTCATATAGGTATATATATATATGTATATATGTATAAGCACACAAACAAAAAGCGATAGTGAAAGACAAAGAAAGACCTTGAAGCAAGAGATGTCAAGATTCCTAGAAAACTCTGATCAGAGTAAATATGTATATATTTCAATTTCAGCTTCTACAACTACGAGTATATTTATGAGAAATGAGAGAAAGAGGGGATATTAGTGATCTGCAAGTAAATGGATGAAGACAGATTACAAAGAAACTACAAAACAAAGTCAGTGAGAGTGTTTATATAATAATTCCTTGGAGAGAGAGAGAGAGAGATCGGACAATACACGATAACATAAACTGCTAAAGGCAGCAAGTGCTGGGATTAGATAAGGGCTACAGAGCGTGTATATAGAGCCAAAACAATTGGCAAAGGATTATGCAATTGGGATTTTCACTTCTTGGGAGAATGTCAATGTGGTGCACTTCCAAAATGGGGTGCCTGTTGGTACACAACCAAATCGGCATGGATAGCAAATGGCAATAACAGCAGCAGCGGCGGCGGTGGCGGCGCGGTGGTGCTTGTGTTGGCGAAGGGAGGCTGTTGTGACAACGGCAACACAAAAAGAACACATTTGTAACATGACAAAAGCACCACATACATTCATGATTGCGCGTCGGCAGAGCCGAACAGTGCTAAAGATGTGTGTGAATGAGAGTAGGAAAAGCTGAGGCCACAAAAATGGTGATCTGCAAAGTCTGGGACTACAACAGTAGCAGCTTTGCTCAGCGAAACTATTACAATGTGCAGCCCAGACGAGCAAGCCATGAAGAAAACGTGTATTTTATTCACTTGGAATGAAGAATAGCTGAAAATAATCTATGCACATGCATGGGTGTGAGAATGCATCGGCTAGTAGAATAAGCCAAATGCCATGGTGGCAGTGTTAGTTATTACATACATACAGCTGCCTTCTTTCCTTATTTCTTTGTGTGAGCAAACCAAGCTATTTTGTGTAAATGGCGGTGATGCTCCAGCAGGTGTATAGTGCTTTATGTAAGGCAGTCAATAAACTGCAAAATAAATGGCCTTCAAATGGGCATTCTGATCCCAGATCAGCAGCCTTGCCTAATGGTTGTCAACTTGCAGGCTCTCCATCAAAAGCAAACCAGCCTGCACCTCGTGCCTCCTGGGGGGATTTGGCCCATAGGCCACACCTTTTGGGGCTGTTTTGGCAGGATTATTCTGGCGCGCTTTTGGAGGAGACTATGCCAACCACAGCATATCAGCGTTTGTGGGGGCTTGGTCAATACAAAATTCTGGGCAATAATACACCCTCCTTGCATGTTAAGCCATTATTTATACCCCCACTTTTTCGCCGACAGCAGCAATAAAAAAGAAAGGTAGTTGGCCATATGGGTCGCTATTTTGGAGGGCTAAATTAATATTATCAATGGTTATATAGGCTGACCAATATGCAAGTTGAAACTATTGGCCTACTAGTAAAAATTATTGCCAATATGAACGAGCGAACGAGATGCTGCGATGTCCCATTTATCCTTGGTAGTAGCTTTGATCCTCTTGTAATAAAACAATAGGGAAAGGTCTCTATGTCATACTCTTTCTTTTCAGTCATCTGATCTGGGGGGCTTTTTCTTGGAAGAAAGGGTCTTGAATTCAGCAACATGTAAAGCTGTGCAGACAATGCTGTATGTAACATGATCCTGTTGCAAGTCGTCTTGGCTGTTAATCTTCAAAAGACGCAACAGATCTATCAGCAGCACCTTTATATTTGCATTAACCAATGCAGCACATACAAATACATATGCCGTCACAGCTAAACTGGACATAATATAACTCACATGTACACAAAAGCAATGATTAGCGCCGCCATGCACACATTTGTATTATAGCGCTTCCATTTGTGTATGCGAATAAAGATATGGTACCAAAAATAAACCACATCTTTAGCTTTATTAAAAGCAGCTAAGCAAATAAGGGAGCAGCTACGAACATACACAATGCCTTCAAACTTATGGCCGGATATCGAGCCATTCTCACGCATAGGTACACGCACGCACGCACGCACGCACCTAGGATTCGACCTGATGCAAAGGCTTTATTTCCCAACAGCTACAAACATCCAAGAATATCTTTTATTAAGGAAGAAGACCAAGTTGGGGCAACTTGAATGCAGAACTGCAATACAAACACCTAACATCGCCAATGTATCAAGGGAAGCGTGCACGCCTTTTTTGTTGCATGTGTTTTGTTGTTACTTGCATCTTTTCTTTAGTCTTGCCTATAAATCAAAATAACAGATTGGGAGAGATTACCAGAAAGAAGATGGCAGGCCAGTTCCAATGGGATCTCTTGGGCAAAGCCACACTCAGAGACACATGTAGGCCCAGTAAAAAATGGTGCCGCCACTGATATTATCTAAGCATTAATCTTCTTTTTGTGCTTGAGGATTAGTTGTTTACTTTGCACAATTACAAAAGAAACAACAGTGGCACTGTTATTGTTATTGCTGTTGGGGTCAAAAATTGGCTAAACCATTGGTGGAGGTTTGTAATTGTGGACTCGTTATTGTTTATTGTAAAACAACTTTTTATTAAAAGTAGCAAACTGCATTAAAAAAGAAACACGCCTAGTTGTGTGCACAACGAAGGCCGAAAATATGCTTTGCATGTGTGGTATAGCCTCTTGGATCAATTCTCAGTGCTTTCTCCATTATTCGTGTCTGTTTTGTTAACTCAATTATGCTTGCGCGCTCTCCCTCTTCAATTAAATACAAATGCAATGCCACTGCTGCAGTCATGCCTACGAACTAACCAGTTAGATAGAACCTATTTGCCTAACATCATCACATTGTCATGTTTCCATTTCTTGATAAAACAATGACCTCAAGCTTATTTTTAGAAATTTAGGGGGGAGATTGTTATAAATGCAAATGTATGTTTATGTATTTGGATATATACTATGAAGGGCCAAATTAATATTATCAATGAAAATATAGCCTGGCCAGTATGCAAGTTGAAACTACTGGCCTACTAGTAAAACCTGGTAGCCCTTCAAAAATAATAATCCATATGTGTTTGTACGTGACATTGTGGTCACCTAGTTTTTTGCTCTCTAACATTAACCGCATTTACAGCTTTGGGATCATCACTTGGAACCCACTGGAATTCGCTTACGTTCGGTGCCTCGACAAATAACATTACATCCCTGGATTGATACAAAAATAGACACATGCACACAAGCACATTTATGTAATATTAGAATAGACGATTCACCCCTTTCTCTCAAATTTTACCGTGCTTATATATAGATCAATAACCAACTTACTCTCCTAATCTTTTGACTTTTCCAAACCTCGTTGGCATTAACTGAAGCGACCCCTTGAAAAGCTTGGCCTCACTATGACAATCGAAAGCAATCGTCAGCACCCATCACCACAAAATTTAGTTAGGTCCAAATAATAAATGATTTACTCAACAATATGATATAATCAGGTGGTGATACTTGCGCATTTTCGATTCGTATTATATCGCCATTTCTAACCCATTTTCCATCTTCTCCCCAAATACTCATTATAATACTGGCAGTCTGATCCGCGACCTTGAAAGTATGAATAGTTATGCCATCTCGAGTTTGCGTGGACATTGCTATTTATCATCATCATCATCATTAAAAATGAAAAATTCAATTGTTTACACTAATAAAAAAACAAGATACAAAGGCTTCAGCATTTATGTTTAATAGTTCTTGATCTTGCTTGCCTGTTTGGAGAACTATAACCTGACAGTCAAATCCTCTCATCATTGGTCTCATATCTTTGATGCTGATAAGGTGTTGACCAGGATTCAATGGTATTTTTATCATTTTCTTGGTTTTGATCGCTGTTTCTTATAGATATTATATTTAGAGTCGTAATAAATAAGGATATATATATAGGAAAATTGACAAAGGACTGATAGACCACTATGAATCCTTTATGTTCCTGGGTATTAAAGTTATGGTTTATATGTTTAATAGTATTAGGAAAACAATCATTGGATTATGGGTAAGTGGTTGCTGTTCATTATGATTGGTATGTGGCATTCAGCTTCCTCCCTAGGAGCAATAAATAACTTAATCAATCTGGGTCTGCTCAATGATTGATTCTATCAGTGGTGTCCCAAGGCCTACAAAGACCGTATTGTCCAGTGCTGCTAAGAATTCCCTTTACAGGAAGACTAAGCACTATTATGAGAACTACTAGCTCTACCAAAATAAGGCTCAGATTTCTAAATAGTCTGATTCAAGATTATCCCCTGATAAAAGGAAAAGACTAATGAAGCAACAGAGAGATTGTCCGACCCAGCCACATAGACCAGATGGAATTCTAAAGAGGCTAGCTTAAACACTTTGATAAGAAGGACTAACCAAATATTGATTCCCTCCTGGGTAGGTCACATATTACCATAGAGAATCGCTTTCCTTTTCTGATTGTAATAGCTGCTTGTTTTTTTAGAATATGGGTAGTTATTTTTGAAGGGTGACCACTTGCTAATAGATTGTGATCACTTATTTGGTTGTGATTGTCCCTATAATCGTTGGCCACCAAAAGTCGCCCTTCAAAAATTATGATCCATATGGTCCAACTATACTATTTTATTTAATTTGGTAAACAGAGATTTTAGCATATGAAGCATATAGCTACCTCTCTAGGTGTAATAGAATGCTTTATCGTCATCAGGTCTATCCAAAGATTGACAGCACGGGTTTCAATAAGTTAAAGCAAAATAGAACAAATATAAATTCATATGATGTCCTACTCTCATATAGTAAGTTTCAAATAAAGTCTTTGTCATGTATTTTGGATTATAAAGGTAGAACAATTGAAAAGTCATTATATCATAGAAAAGAAATTTTATAAGGTAATAAGCTAGAAGTAAATTCTGGGAGTTATAACTCTATGTAAGAAATCATCTTTGTTCTTGCTCCTGTTTCTATTGCTTCTCGAGCTGTGAATCTGGTAAATCTTTTTGGGTACCCGTTTCGTTACTGGCATTATCTTTATTTTAGTATTCATCATCTTTCGTTACACTTTAGTGATTCCTTTGATTCTGATTCCATATCGTCAGTTTGGCTCAGCGGCTGAGGTGATGTTGCGGGATTAACATTTTCTTTTGGAGATTTGGGTATCTCGGTTACATCAGTTTCGTCATCACCTTTAGGCTTGGGGTTTACAGGTCCAGCTTTTGGATTTGATTCTACGGTGTCTTCAGACTTTAGGGGTTCATCTTTACTTTCAACATTGTTTGCTTTCGGGACTTTCTGATCAGATTCAGATTCATTAGGCACTGGTTTAGCATCTTTTAGAAAGACCGATTCTTTTTCTGATTCCACAACAGCCTTAGTAGGTGCTGATTGGTTCTGGAGATCTACTTTAGACTGAGTAGAAAATACACCTGTAAAGTGATAGTCTGGGGAAATGGTCGGTGCAAAATTATAACGCCCAGTTGAATGGAAGTGCTCAAATCTAGAAATGAGCCTTTCGGCCCTCAAATGACGCGATGTTGGCTCGATTGGCTTGATTACAGTGGGCTTTTCTATGTCATTGGTAACATCAATAATTGACACATCAAATCCACCAGCAGCAAAATTCTCGACTTCAAACTTGATTGCTAAAATGCCATGTTTTCTTGGACCATTACTAACATTGAATCGTGAAATGACAGATTTTGGTTCTACAGGGTTATTGGGATCGCCAACTACGCTCCTGTCTGTATAATCCATGTCTCCTAGCGCCCAAAGCATTCGGTTTTTTTCGCCAGCCCAATAGCCTTCGGGTCGAGATGCAACCCCAGTCACTCTATCAGTGGCATCCAGTGCAACCATTATGCCAATATTGCTTACTTTACCACTGCTACAGAACATGCTCTGGTAAAATGGGCTGTAAGAAATAAACATTATAGTTTCTGCATTGTTGAGATTCCAATAAGATTCGAGCTCAAATGGTCTTAAGAGTTGTGCTGAGGCGGCATTATCAATGACCATGCGATACTTGAAGACAACAAAGCTAGCCGGGCTACCCTCTTTTACAAAAGAGAATAGTTTGGGATTAACAAACTTGTAACATTTGAAGCCTTTATCTTTATCTGTGGTTGTGGCGGTAGAAGCTACATTTGCCTCATTTTCTAGCTTAATTAATGTATCATTGATGGCATACTCGACCT
The DNA here is from genome assembly GCA_027575805.1 of Mycoemilia scoparia. Classification (NCBI taxonomy): domain Eukaryota; kingdom Fungi; phylum Kickxellomycota; class Kickxellomycetes; order Kickxellales; family Kickxellaceae; genus Mycoemilia; species Mycoemilia scoparia. The sequence continues at coordinate 60,507 of JANBPU010000084.1, forward strand.
TCCCGCATAGTTTTGGTAGATGACTGAAGCGTAACAGTAGTTTGGACGTCTTTTCTTCTTTGATAGGTGATTTGCATGTCACACAGACCTCCCCAGTGATAACTATGCTGTTGAAGGTCCAGTAATCTTCACTGGTTGTCGATGTTCCACTAAGCGCTTCATTGATAGTTATGTGTAATGGAACTGTTTCTACATCATTAGAATTATCTTTTTTCTGTTCTGCTGCAGCAGTCTCTTTTGACTGCTCCTTCCGTGCACTCGATGTCATGCGATCAGAAAAGGGGTTGGGGCTTAATGGAGTACCAGTGGTGGTAGGGCTTGTATCTGGCTGATTCTCTGATGAGGCAGTGTCTTCGGGAATAGTCACGACTGGCTTAACAGGTGGTCTTGCGGGTCGTGGAGGGGGCGATTTAGACTCTGCTCTAGATCTTACTGATACACTCTGTGATCTACCAAGTCCTCTGGATGCTGAATGTGGCGAAAGGGAGTTCGATTCAGAAGAAATGACTGATTCAATAGATTTTGATCCAGCAGTTACATCAAAATCGGCATTTCCAATGTACATTGTTCGGCGCTGACGTCGCTTATGTTGAGGATTTTGGCGAAGAATAGATGTCATGCGATTCAGCGCCATCTTTGCATCTTCAGGGTTATCCTGAATGGCTATGTCTTTGATGGTAAATTTCTTGAACTTTCCACTCATATCTTCGTCGTCCGAGTCGTTGTCCACACTATTATCTGCAAATGGAGATGTTGCTTTATTTATATTTGATTTGACTTCATTAGTCATATCTTGGACACCCTGGCTTATGACAGGCATTTTATTATCATTGGTAGTACCAGATTTTTCCGCATTGACAGCAGGCTGTGGAGATGTCTCAGCGATTGTTGGCATACTATTTATTGTGGTATTATCAGTAGAGGTGGCTCTTGGGGCGCCACTAGGCTGGCCTATGCTAAATCCCTTTGATATTGGCAAGTGGCGAGTCTCAGAGTGTCTATGTGGTGCAACCGCCTTTTGTGTATTGTGAGACTGGGAAAAGTAGTCATTTCTTTCAGAATCAACTCCAGAATGTACTTCAGGAAGTTGTGCTGCGGCTTTACCTGGGTTGCTATATGCCATTTCTGGATGATAGTGGCTCTTGGTTTCTCTGGGGTTGAATGGATCAGTAGGGTGCAGGCTAGCCACTTGAGGAGAATGATGTGGACCAGTAGATGTTGCTCTAGAAATTATTGTGGGACTTTGAGAACGACTTATCGGGGTACCGCTAGAAAAAGAAAGGTTTGACCTGATTTTTGGTGAAGAAAGGACACTCTTTGACATTGTATTTATCGAGCTTTGGCTTCCCATGTTTGACAACTCTCTGTCAGACTACACCATGAAGAAAACAAAGCAGGTAAATACCAGAAAAACTCTTAGCCTATCAGAGAACGCGTTTATGATAATCAAGGACAATAACCTACATTGTTTGCACTATTGTGGACAGACTCTGACCTGCTCAGTTTCCCACTTGACTTTTTTCTACTTGGAAATATGCTGATTCGGCGACCTAAAGTGATTTAATATAATGCGCATATATAGCTCGGTTAATTGTCCAATGTAGAATATGACACTGACGCTATACATTTATGCTATTTATGAAGACCTACTCTTGAATAGTCTGTTGAGCTTGGAACGGCCAGAGCCAGATGCTCCATTTGTTTCGGTCCTTTCTTCCAGTCTAGGAATTTCTGTCGGTTGGTTGTTATCAGTCCATGCGACTGCGCCAGAAGTTTGCTTGATGACATCTTTGAACTCCTGTACAATCTATATATTGGAAGGTGGATTAGTGAGAAAAACGTGCCCAATTGTCAAATATTTGCGTACAAATACAAGACATCGGACTCTCACCTTCAAGCGCCCTTGGATAAACTCGACATTCAAATTGCTAAGTGTTGACAATAGGTTTGCTATAAACTCTCGATGTGCGTTGACCGACTCTTGGAATTGCTAATTTATCGGTTCGATCAATACAAATAAGAAACTGAGATTTCTATTTTCGGCTAACAATAATGCAAAGTTCTGATTACTACTAGCATTAACGCTTACCTCGAGAATTAGGGGAACCTCGAGCTGCCATCTATCGACCATGGCATCCATCTCATACTCGATTTCCTTGTGAAGTATCTCTATAGTTACCGATTCATCATGCTACTTAGCATATATATCATATATCGAAGATGTGGATTAAGTGTGTTACACTGCTTTACCTGGAGAGTTGCTTTTCCTAAACATAGATTTGGGTTCCTTTTGCTCACCAAGCTGTATTCCAAGCAATGCCAAAAGACCAGATAAATAAGTACATGCGATAGCTATAACGATTAACATACAATTACAAATCCAGGATTTCTAGATGTGAATACATACTCTAGCCAAGATATCGTTCTGCTCAAATATCTCCTTTGACATGGTTTGAAGTCTAGTGTTAACCTATAATGATAACAATCACCAAATACATTAGCAATGTGTCTTTCGAGTATATGTTAATAATTCCAAACCACTTTTTGCCATAGGCTTACTTGGTTGGCAATATTCCACGCGTTTCCAGCTAAAAAGTTTTTGATAGGATCTTTGACCATGCTTTTTAGTCTTGCGATGTGCTCTCTATAGTGCTCTAATGTTAGGCTAACCTCAGTATGAAGCCACCTATACACTGGCAAGAGACGGTCCCCACTATATATATATACACGTGTAGAATATTCAAATTACATAAAGTTAGTAAATTGTTATACTTTTATTTACCGTAGATTTGCAAGGCTATATAATTAGTGTACCTAGTGCTTCGGGTAACTAGCTGAGACATCGCAGGCCGTTCCATGGCAGTTGCTAGTCCATCGGCTTCAGCAGTAAGAATCGAGATTCTAATAATAATAATAAGAACCTTCAGCATAAATATTCCTCTCTCCTCATAAAAGGCAATACACGCTTTGAAGTCGCTGAAATGAAAAATATATTTTCGAGTCGTTTAGGGTTATCTTACTTTTCATTGATATAGGCTTCGAGCTTTAAGCACTCAGAAATACATGAGTTGTACTGGAGAGCCACATCGGCACTTGTTGTATTCAAGCTTGGTGACTATTCATATAAAGATATTTTTGTAGTTAGTACTTCATGCATTTCATTCCAGTATATATATATGTGTGTGTATATATATAGCGCTGCGTTTTCCGGTTCAACCTTTCTAAAAAAGCACTTTGAAACAGAAGTAGCAGCATCAGATGCCTGGAAATACATATATATGTGTATACTTACAATATCGTCCAAATTTGTTCTAGGCATGTTCCAAATTTCATTGACCGACTGGCTGGCTGGTTATCTAACTAGCAAAGAGGAATTCCAAATTGTGGTTTCAAGTGTTTTTAGAGACAATACAATGATTATCACAACAGCGAATCAAAGTAGTAACGAGAAGAAAAAGTAAAAGAAAGGACCCAGAAGTGATATTATAATCAACAAATATTGCCCTATGAATGTACCATTTTAAGTGAACTAGCATACAGCTCAAACAACAGTGGCTAAGACAACAACCAAGGTTTATTGAGATCCGTGTTGATCACTCATCCTCTGTGTGTGTGTCCTGTAGCCAAGAACAAGGCTATACATGCACCATAAGCGCCAATAGGCTTAAACGAATTTTCTCGAACGCTTTTCCAAAACGTGTGCTGACGTCGATTTCAGCCCTGATCCAGCTGTGGCGATTTCAATCCAAAATGAATGTCAACGACTTGAGGCTGAAATTTAAAAAACCGACGAAGCCCATACTGAGAGATCTAACATCAATGATAATTTGTAATTAGTATCAGAAGCAAGGTGGCACATGGAATAATAATAAAACTGGCAATAGCATTACTATAATGAACAGGGTAAACTAGTAGTTTGGATATATTTATAAGACAGACAAAAAACTAGCCAGACGTATGTACTTAAGTATAAATAAAAAGGTGCAAAAATACAGATGCGTCATCACTAAAATGATGCTTCTGTAGTACTAATGGAGAGCTTCATCATCGAATATTTAGTGGTCCTTGGAGGCCATGAACTTGATCAAGTCACAGACACGGTTGGAGTAAGCGAACTCGTTGTCGTACCAAGAGATGAGCTTGACAAAGTTATCGTTGAGGGCAATACCGGCATCAATGTCAAAGACAGAGGAACGAGTGTCACCACAGAAGTCCTGAGAGACGACATGGTCGTCGGTGTATCCGAGGACTCCCTTGAGAGGACCATCAGAAGCCTTCTTGATGGTTTCAACGATCTGCTCGTAGGTGGCGGCCTTCTCGAGACGGACAGTAAGATCAACGACGGAGACATTGGGGACGGGGACGCGGAGGGCCATACCAGTGAGCTTACCGTTAAGGGCAGGGATGACCTTACCGACAGCCTTGGCGGCACCAGTGGCGGCTGGGATGATGTTCTGGCCAGCACCACGGCCAGCGCGCCAGTCACGTCCAGAAGGACCATCGACGGTCTTCTGGGTAGCAGTAGTGGCGTGGCAGGTGGTCATCAAACCTTCGACAATGCCAAAGTTGTCATTGACGACCTTAGCGAGGGGTGCAAGGCAGTTGGTGGTGCAGGAGGCGTTGGAAACAACAGTGTAGCTGGGATCGTAGGCATCGAGGTTGACACCGCAGACGAACATAGGAGCGTCCTTTGATGGGGCAGAGATAACAACCTTCTTGGCACCACCCTTCAAGTGAAGCTCAGCCTTGGCCTTGTCTGTGAAAACACCAGTGGACTCGACAACATACTCAACATTGTGGGATCCCCAGGGAATGTTGGCGGGATCGCGCTCCTGGTAGAGAGTGACGGTCTTTCCGTTAACTGATAGTGTATTGTCGCCAGTGACCTCAACCTCACCCTTGAACTTTCCGTGGGTGGAGTCGTATTTGAGGAGATAGGCCATGTACTTGATGTCCATGAAAGGATCGTTGACAGCAACAACGCTGAGCTCAGAGTGCTCGGAAGCAGCGCGGAAGACAAGACGACCGATGCGGCCAAATCTATGTCATCATACAAACCAGAATACCAAGCGTTGCAGTTAGCTCTATCTTGGCGAGATAGTATACTCTAATAGCATAGTAGTATAGGTGATGAAATATATAAAGACACATACCCGTTAATACCAACAGTGATAGCAGACATGTTTAAGGGACAAGTTAGAGCAATAGCCTAAAAGAAATGAAAGTATGATAAAGAGTAAAGAGAAGCGTTCCAACAAAGTGCGTCACAGATAAGAGAGAAAAGGTGTCCCAGATCAGCGAGCATTTATAGCCTGAGAATGCCGCGTAATCAAACTTCATCTCCAAGTGCCTTGTCACTACCAAAAAAGCGTGTAAAGCCAATGTACCTTGCCCTATCGCTTATCCACGAGCCATCAGTACCTCATAACAAAACCAGCCACTACCAGCTCGCTCCGGCTTATTGCGAGTAACTTGATCCAGCATGGCACTTCTCTGGCCAGATTAGAACCCCATTTCCAATCAGTAGCTGTGATTACGGACTCCTTCAAAATAATAATCCATGCCTAATTGTTCTTAATGCACAAGCAGTGCAACGACTGCTTGGCCCCTGCACAGGCTTCCCCGGTTTCGAATTCTACCTACAGATCTTGACAACAACGTGTTGAATTATTTGCGCTATGGTGTCTGATCGGGGGACTAGTTTTCTCGGGCCAGGAATTATAGTCACATGTGCAGCCGCCTGGTTGACCGATTTATCATAACGCACTCTTATCATCGCTTTGGCTTTCTTTTTACCAAAGCTGTGCTCCACTGGGTCAGAAAGCTCAAACAATTAATAGCCACCACGCTTTAATCGAAATATATGGAAATCGAACTGTATAAAATGCTGGAACAAATTAACCAGATTGTATAGAAAATGGTACTTGGTCTGATGAATATGTATAAATTTAACGATGCGTTTTAGAAGTGGAGTCCATACTCGATGCAAGATATTGTCAGCATAAAAACTGCCGCTAATAGATATTTACAATGTTCCCAGAGAGTGGTTTCATAGTCCAACCAGACCCTGACCCCGGTGCAAGTTGTATGGTTGTTTAAAACCGTTGTTTACGGTTATATCCTAAAGATAGAATAGGAATTCAGCAAACCCTGATCCCACTGCATCCATTAATATATGTTATATATATATATATAAGAAATGATTTCTTGGTACACAGGTTTGATAAATAGAGACAGGGGTCATAGAGGTTTCTATCTAGAAAATGACTAACAGTAGAGTCAAATATGTGAATATTAACCCCCAGGATCGAAAAGTGGAACTGATAGCAATGACTCCAATATGTGCGGCTCAAGTCCTTGAGAGTGGATGCTGGTATGGTGGCTCATGCAACCTTGCAGTATAGGTTAACAACTATGCTTATCCATTTCTCCCAAATCAAACCACCAAAAAGACTCTGAAATATAGAGTGGTGTCTTTATATGACTGGATGTGATATACAAACACTTGATTCTTTACGCTCGGGCCACCCGTGAGACTTTAGCGGTGAATTTTTAGAAAAGCTCCAAAATACCAGGCCAACTACAATTGCGTTCAATTTCAATATTATAGATAGAGCATTATTATTACAGTAAGCATGGATTTATTCGTGTGTATCAACTTTTCATGAGGTCGTACTACTATAAAAGTATTTGTGTCTTCAAGAATAGTCATTCTGATATCGCATGTAGATTATCCAACATAGGCAAAAATATTTTACAACTGGGCCATATGGATCATAATTTTTGAAGGGTGACTTTTGGTGGCCAAAGATTATAGGCACAATCCCAGCCAAATGTGCGATCA
>JANBPU010000085.1:0-67130 GCA_027575805.1 Mycoemilia scoparia
TATATATTTAACCCTTCCAGTAACGAGCCATAAAATTGTTTAATACTCATTCATTAATCATATTATCATATCCGTAAATATCTTCACAAGCACACAGTTCTCACCATTACCTTTACATTTGGATGTTTTTTCTTCAACAAATTTTTATTTTGGCATTTTATCAGCCATGCAAAAAGCCAATACAAACTCCTACATAGTTATCAAAGAATGAATATGACAAAAAAAACCTATCATCATTATTCTATGAGGAAAACCAAGGATTCATCCCATCTTCATTGTCATTTTTCATGCGGATAACTCCACTATCAAATGCTGCCGAAAAATCACTAATCACATCCTCACCAAACTCTATGACCTTGCCACCATTTCTACCATCACTGCAAGAAGAAATAGTATTGCCACAAGCTGAGGTAGGAGGTGATGGTAAAGGGGTTTCAAGATTCCTGCTCAACCAGGCAAGCTGGTCCTTTTCGTTTTGGTTGAAAATGATATATCGAGTCACTTTGCCTGGTGTTCCATCTTCCCTTTGATAGGTGCATGAAACCTAGACAGGATTCTTAAGTTCAGCCGAATTTCCATTGAGAGTTTTACACAACGATTTAAACTCATGCTGATGGAAAGTGAGTCTGGTGCAAACCCTAAGAGGTCCAGCAATTCTTGGGAAAATAGAACGTAACATTGTAAGTATGAGATTGATGTGTGGATTACTAGTGGCTACCAAGGAGATGATGTGAGAGATGAGCGAAGGAAATTTGTTGAAGAAAACTTTTTGTGGTGATACTGGGAATGGGCAAGTTGGGATAGTCATATGGATCATATTTTTTGAAGGGTGACTTTTGGTGGCCAACGATTATAGGGACAACCACAGCCAAATAAGTGATCACAATCTATTAGCAAATGGTCACCCTCCAAAAATAACTACCCATATTTATACCTATATTCCTGTTACAAATTTTACAATTTTCTTCTGTAAAAATTCAAAAATGAGAGTGTGTGTGTTTGTGTGTGGCAGATCATAGTTTTTTAACCATAGAAATGCAACAAAAGTTTGTTTGTGTTTTTTTCGAATCCATCACACCCTTAGACAAAGTATTAGTATATTTCAACATAGTAAAAAAACATGGTTAATATACAGTTTTTTTGTAAAAATTTAACATAAAGTTATACTTATACCTGAAATGCATCGGCTAATTAACAACCATTTTTGTAAAAAAAACTGATTTTATAAAACAAATGATATTATGAGACTTCAGTTAAGGTCAAATTTATAGGAGTAGACAGAAATGGATTGGTTTTAGACTTTGGCCCAATATAATGATCACAAGCCATTTAATATTCAGCTCAACATGGTTGCCTGGAACTCCTCATTGTTGTTTATCTTTTTGTGTAAAACTGTTTTTTATAAAATCTGATAGATAGCCAAACTCCACCGCAACTATTTTAAACTTCCTATTTAAACCATAAAGTATGCCTATACTTAATTTTTTTAAAATACTATAAGCAATTGATGTAAGCCTTTTCTTTCAGAAGTAATAGTAGCATAATACCATGAAATTGTTATATACCTGATAATGATATTATAGGCAAATGGGTGATTATCTTTGAAGGGTGAAAGTTTACTAGCAAAATTGGACATCTATTTGACTGTGATTTCCCCTATAATCAGTGGTCACCAAAATTCACCCTTCATAAATTATTGCCCATATATTGGAGCGTTTCAGCAGCCTATATGTCACATCCTGATATCGCAACCCGATCTCTATGGTCGCCTGGCTGTCCATACACGAGGGTCATGAGAAGCGAATGAAAACTCATCCCTTGGTCTCAAGCACGGCATGTGCTATTCCCCGGGCTTGTGAAATAGCGCTCCATTAAAAACCTTTCAAATGGCAAGGAGTTCTCTGCCAAAAGGGATCCGTCAGATACCCTCACACATTCCCTGCAGATCAGTTTATAAGCTATACGTTTTAGCTGGAGTCTCAGTGATGATTGGCTAGTGTCCAGGGGCATGTCCTAGTACCACCACCCTTTTAGATGAGAGACTGCCAAATGTCCCCCCACAGCACCCACAGGGTCTCTGGGCAGGTTCGATTCCTTTCTTTTGTGTGCAGGAGTTGTAGATTGTCATTTTGGCTTTAAAAGTTGAAAAGTAGCAAAAAGCATTCCCATTAATTGGCGAACAATGCAAAAAAGAACACCCAGAATAAGTCTCTCATCAATGTGCTGAAGATGATCTCTATTCGTAAATGCGGGCGAAATTTATATACTTTCCCTGTGCCTTCAATAAGGTCTGCTGTGCTTATGTGAATACGTCTTGTTTATATGTCGACTTGCTTTATGCAAGCCACCTGTTGACATTAGGACGCTTTCTAAAATGGCTGCTTATTAAAATTAAACAATGCCTTATATAACCACTAAACATTCGTGTCAATTATGAACAAATTCATGATTGACCGCTTTTATTTGGAGGAGGAGGAAGAGGAGGAGGAGGATTTGATGGTGGTGGATGGCATCATTACGGAAAATAAAACCCACTATAATAACAGAAGCGTTTCAGAATATTTCAAGCATAGTTTTGCAGATATTGTGTCCTTATAAACAACCGTTAGTTAGTAGCACTTGTTACTGCGGTAGCCATCAAAAGCAAGTACCAAAGATCCCGAAAAAGCACCCTAGCCGTATTATATTGTACTGGCGAGGGGGGTAAATTTAGCAGTTACAAATGGACTTGTTGAAAATCTTGGGGTATATCGAGGCTGTGTGTTTGCGGTGGTATTCAGAATGTTGGAGACAGCCAGTACTGCTAAATTATAAATAAAAACAACGCATGTATATACTTGAGCTGTTATCTTGGCGGTGATGAAAAAGGACCGGCGAATTGTGGCGCAGGCCGTCTCTGAGAGCACCTCTGCCCCACCCGAACCAGGATAATTTTTGTCGTTTGTGCTCGAGTCTGCGCCATTAAACATGCACCAAGCAGCGAGGTGTAGGCATGCCAGCGACCCTTTGCGCAGAACAAGCACTGCCATGCAGAGCGACCAAGAGCGGTTTTCGCAGGCCACAGCATTTGATATTTGAGAAGGATGCTGCAGCCGCTTTGATATAATTCTCTCGTTGAGCAATTTTTGGTCTTTTTTTAATTGAAAATTCGGATTATGTACTGTGCATTGCAGACTATCATAGCACATTATCGAGCCTGGCTGGTAGAGTACGGTGCAAATATACAATATGCACATTTTCCGTATATGGTTGAGAATATTTATGGCTGTCTTGGGCCTGTCAAAACACAGATAATTGCCTCATGAGGCACTTTTTTCTCCTGTCAATAGTCGTTCCCAGATGACAATGGAATCATGTGTATGTGGTTTCAGTGAGTCTTTATAGATCAAGCATGGAATAAGATGCAAGCCCAAATCCTTTAATGGAATCAGAATCTCCTGCCCCGCTGGGATTCTACTCGCCGCAAACACGCTTTCTATTGAATGAGGCGTTTTGGAATTTTTGGAGGGAGATTATATTTCTAATAAAGAGAAAAGTGGATTACTAGTGGTTTCTTCGATTATGCACTCTGGGGTAACACATCCATGCTCAAAACATTCCCAAATGTCATGGAGTATATGTCTGTTTTTCTGTCTTCGCTCCAATATTCGGCACACAACACTGCTCCTGCTCCTGCCCCTGCTGTTGCTGTTGCTCCCATTGACACTCTCTTTTGCATGTTGAAGCAGAAGCCGCTCATTTCCTCTTGTGGTCTCCAGTTTGGTTAAAAGGGTATAAAAACCCAGGCTCGCCTCCTGCTCAAGGGACTGCAGAAAATATTCTCCTATTAATATAATATATCTACTACACCCTCTATAATATTTCAGTGTCTCGCATTGATAATCACACATAGTAACAATGAAGATTAGTCTAGTAGCCCTTGCCATCGCAGCCATGGGTGCTGTCGCCACTGCTCAGCAGGGAGGATGCCCATCACCACGTGTCCGTAAGGAAATCCGTCAGCTCACTCCAAAGGAACGCGATAACTACCGCCGTGCCATCTACATTGCCCACAGATCGAACAAGTTCGACATCTTTGCTGAGCTCCACGTCAACAACACAGAGCCTGCCCACGGTGTCCCCATGTTCTTCCCCTGGCATCGTCGCCTCTTGTGGGAGTACGAAAAGATTCTTTCCGACGCTGTTGAGGGCGTAACCCTTCCATTCTGGGATTGGTCTATGGATGCCATCAAGCCAGAAAACTCTCCAGTATTCAGAAACGACTATCTTGGTGGCAATGGCCGTCAATCTGACAATGTTGTTGCTACCGGGCCCTTCCGCTTCTGGAAGCTTACCTACCCCCACGACCAGCCACCCCACTTCCTCAAGCGTATCTTCACCCCTGGGCCTAATAACATCACCCCCTTCTGGTCCACCGAGGCCCTCATCAGCTTCATCAAGGCAAAGGACAACTACGCCGACCTGCACGACACCATCGAAGATGGTCCCCACGCTACTGTCCACATTGGTATTGGTGGTGATATGGTTGAGATGTACTCGCCCAATGATCCTTTCTTCTTCCTTCACCACGCTATGGTTGACAGAATCTGGGCTCTCTGGCAGAATGACAGATCTAGCAACTTCTACCAATACAACGGTGTCGACAAGTTCAACAACAACCGCAAGGTCCAAGCATCAGACATCCTCCCAACTCTTCCCAGCAAGGCCCAGCTCCCCGTCAGCGACTTCTTTGACACCAAGAGCGCCGGCCTTTGCTACGTGTACGAAGATAACCCAACCTGGACCCAGGCAGTCAAGGCCTTGGACCAAAGAAATAAGAGTAAAAATAACCTCAGCCGTCGTGCTCCCGCTGGTAACTTTGTTTCAAGCGTCATCGATTTCCTCTTCGGTTCTCGTGGTGATGACAAGAAGCAGCCTCCTGCCGATCCCGTCAAGTTTGAAGAATCTCGCAAGGCTGCTGCTCAGCAGGCTGCCAAGGATCTTGGCTACGAGGGTCTTGATATTAGCAAGATTCCCAAGGAAGAGACTAAGCTTAAAGAGCCCATGAAGAACCCTGACTCCTGGAACAAGATGAACAACCTTGACCCCAAGAAGGTCGAAGAGATTCATGCTGCTGGTAACAAGATCATCGAAGATTTGAACAACGATCCTAACTATATTCCCGTCGCTGCCCTGTATAATGCTGCCGTTTCTCAGGGTGTTGTTGATAAGCCTGGTCCCGCTCCAACTGAGGTCCCACCCACTCCCGAAACAAAGCCCACTGAAAACCCTCAGCCATCTATTCCACCTAGCCAGAGCCCAAGCCCCGCTGCTACTCCTGCACCAAAGCCTACCCCAGCCAAAACTGGCGGAAACGTTGCTACCTTCACAAACACTGTAACTAAGGACGGCGTTCCATCACCAGTCGTTGTTGTTGTCCACTACTAATTTTGAAATTTCGTTTTATCTGCTTCTTTAATTTTGTTTACAGTTTTCTTCAAGTAATATTTCTTTACTTTAATTGATAACATAAGTGCGTTTTAACAATCATATATAATCCAATCCCATTTCGTTAAATTTACAAAATGCAAATTTTTCACTAGTGATCAAATCAATGTTGGACAGAGATGGATCCTCTCAGACTTTGGCGCAAACATCATCAGCCATTTGATATGCAACTCCTGGGAACCCATTTTGACTGAAGCCTTGTGGAATATATATATGAGTTATTATTTTTGAAGGGTGACCATTTACTAACAGATGGTGATCACCAATTTGGCTGTGGTTGCCCGTATAATCGGTGGCCACCAAAAGTCACCCTTCAAAAATTATGATCCATATGACCAAATGAATCAAAGTAGATGTATTTTCAAATTGTGTTCCACAAAGTATACTGATAATAAAACCAATTTAATTTATTTACTATCAAAAAGTGGTTTGAAAATCGGCAACTCCAAATTCCAAAATATCTATGCCATTCCACGCATACAAAAAGAATCTACCCTTGATTAAAAGGGTGTGATTAGTCCTAATCAATTTTCATGAATAAAGAAAATTGCAGCTGGTTGTAAAGGAAAAAATACATTCCTTTTCTTTAATTTGCTACTATTGTCGTTATTGTTGCCGCAAAAATTCAGAAAATGTCCGACGATTACAACGCTGTACCACCCCCAGATTCTATGAAATCTAATTCGGCAGTCAATTTCAACGATGCCCTGTCAAAAGCAAGAGCAATTGCCGCAAAATTAGGCGCCCAAACAGGAGGAGTCACAGTCCCACCAAAAACTGAACGTAAGTACTAAATCAACACATGAATGACTACAAACATACACCGGGCAAGATTTAAAACATGGTAGATTTGACATACATAATAGCCACCACAGACACGACGGGCAGACAGGGTGTAAAGCGCAGTTTGGAGGAAAACGCGCATGAAGAAAAGAAAAGATTTGATAGCCAAGATTCATATGGAGGTGATGGCTACCAGCGCGATTCAAAAAGGCATACCGGAGACAGCGGTCGTTATAGACACGGTGTCGGCCACGATAGCCGCCCATATGGATCGCCCTCTCATGGATATGGAGACCAAAATCAGGATAAGGTTGAAATGCGCATCCCAGCGTCCCTTGTTGGTCTATTCATAGGAAGATCTGGTGAGCACCTAAAGCAGCTACAGAGGACATATTCGGTTCGTATACAGGTCATTCAAGACGTTCCTCCTTCAGAACCAGATCGCCCTGTCACGATCGAGGGCAACGCGGGTGATGTAGAAAGTGCTAAGCAGGCAGTTCTTGAATTTGTTTCATCAAACATGTCTAATCAGCGCGAACCAAGTCGTGGTAGTAGTAGCGGTGGTGGTGGTGGTGGTGGCATGGGCGGCGGTTCCGGATACCAGAGCCACCATGGATCCACTACAGCGCTTTCATCTGCGGGTGAAGCCTACGAGAAATTGTCCATGCAGATTCCCAATTCCAAGGTTGGGTTGATCATTGGAAGACGAGGTGATAACATCAGAATTCTTCAGACAATGAGCGGGGCTAAAATCAACATAACCCCAGACCATTCATACGACCCCAACTCGCCAAATAGACCGGTTGACATTGTTGGTACGCGTGAGACAGTCCAGAAGGCTGAAGCCCTCATTAAAGAGGTCATCGACACTGAGACATTCCCTCCTAAAAGTACAGAACAATACCAGGCAAATACAGGCTACGGTGGGCCAAGGCCTCCACAACAATATGGTGGACAACAGAGATCTGGAGGCCAAACCGAAACCATGGAAATTCCTCAAACTGCAGTCGGATTTATTATTGGCAGAGGTAAGAGGTCTATTCTATATTTTCACTTATATATACGCATGCACGCTACCAAACCATACCGATCAATTTGTAATGGCCTCTAGGAGGAGAAACGATTAGGCAGATCAAGGCTGAGTCCAGGTGCTCAATTCATATCAACCAGGATTTGCCGCCTGGCGAACCCCGTGTCGTCAACATCACAGGCGCTCCCGAAGGAATAGCCCATGCAAAGGGCATGATTGAAGCCAAGCTTTCCGAAGCAAGTGTAACTATAAAATTCATATTATCATCATATGCAATATGCTATGGCCTCTGTATGCCCTTTCCTTTGTCCACACCAAATGAACCATTACACATGGCCATTCCTTTCTGCTGCTGGGATCATGTGGCCAGAGCTTTAAGCGCCCAAAATGACCGGTCAAGGTATTTTCGGAGCCATGCCCACAAGGCAGATGGTCGTGTACTGAGCCCTCCACTTACTTAAACGTGCTATACTTATCATACATGCTTTCTTGAATTTATTCATATATATGCTATTCTATGCTATGCCAATGCTGTGTTATTACCCCGAATTCCGTACTATGATGATGTTTGCTCTATATGCCTGATCAATATTGCTGTATATTAATGCGATGCTTAACTTGAAATGCTGTGGAAACCATGCTTGCTTGTGTTTGTCACTAAATAGCACAATTCAAATAGTGTTGGTGGTGGTGGCGGCGGCGGCGGCAGAGGTGGCTATGGCGGGTCGCGCGGATACAACCAGGGAAGCGGCTATGGCACTCCTCGATCCGGCGCTGGCCCTACATCACCAATGGGCTCGGCTCAAGGCGGATACACTGGTACTCCTGGCGGGTCCTACGATCCATACCAGGCCGCATATGGTGCGTATGCCCAACAGAGCTATGGTATGTGTAGATCTGCACTTTTCCACATGAACATCAGCAATGTTATTTTTTTACTTCGACTAAATCTGTTCTTTTAATCATGTCAAATAGGCTACCCATATCCTGGCCAGGGCCAAAATCCCACTGATCCAAACTCTGCTGCTTCTACAGAGCAGGCTTGGGCTGCCTACTATGCACAGATGGGCTATCCAGGCTACTCGGCTGCAACAACAACAGCAGCAGCAGGACAAGCACCAGCTGCAACTGGAACTCAGGAAGCGGGGCAGGGGGCAAAAGTTGACAAGAATGATGCTGATCCCAAGCCAGCAGATATCAGCGACAAGAACCAAGACTCGACAAACGGCGGCGGCGCGGCAACCACTGGTGCCCAGCAACAATCTTCAGGACAGTGGACCAACAAGCAGGCCGCCGAGTATTATGCTTACTATGCAACTACAAACCCGGAGTATGCCCAATATGCCCAGTACTACCAGCAGCTTGCCGCCACTGATCCCGATGGTGTTGTGAGCACCGGTGGTGGACAGGAGGCATCATCTTCGTCTTCTACTGGTGCTGATGCTCAACAGGCAAGCACCGAATCTGCCGACAAGCCAGCCAAAAAAGAAGAGAACTGATGCATAAGAATGTCTTCTCGTTGTCGACTTCCATGTGGTACTCTCTGTGTCTGAGAGCTCTCTGACCTTTAGTGTAGGTACAGCACAATACAGTATATATTTTTTACTTACTTATGTATTACAATCACACATCCATCTTGATTGTCTAGAGCTGTGTACATTAACAGTTTTCGACTGGCATAGTTCTATGTTTTTAATTATTATTGTTTACTTTGGGTTGTTGTTTATTATACACTCATATTATACTCAGAACTGGTAATTGACTGAAGGAATGAATTTTGTTGAGTTGGTGAACGGGCTAAGCAATGGTAGCAATTTTTTCCACCATACACCCAAAACCAGATTTCTTGTATGTTCTAGCGAGTACTGGCCCATGGCCTGTCTGCCAGGGATTTCAGCAAAAATTTTCATCCTGTGTGCTGCTATCTGCTGCAGTTTTCTAGAGCTATAAAAGACCCAGCTTCCTTGGTCTCAGATGTGTTAAACTACATCTTGAAAATTCTCTCCTTTTTATTTTTCTAAGCTCTCGTCGATGTCTCTCTAAATTGGTAAGTCTTCTACTCTACCAATCTGCCTCCCTCCGCATTCAAAAAGTTCCTTGGTTGTGTGTGTATGATGTTACATATTTTTCTTCTATCCCCGTCATATCGACCATGGTGATACCGTTTCATTTCATCCATTCGCTGTGGATGTTTATATACTTGCCAGTATTATTTTGACTGACCCTCTTCTACTCCCAAGAAACTACCGTGTCTTGGCATTCTGTTTACCATTGATGTGTGTGCCTTCTGATTTACTAACGTTTTCATATTTTGAATATGCAGCATGAGCATGTATTGCTTGTCACAAGACACTCGGTGATCGAAAAATTGGTGGTTTTTTGAACCCAAAAACGCCCATTTTTACTCCTACTCACTCAAGCAGCGTACAAGGTATGTATTTTGGGGACATCATTTTCTACCTCCAAGTAGGTCCCTGCCTCCTTCTCACAAAAATGATGAATTTTATTCTTTAATTCGCAGTTTCCACTATAGAATGCATTGTCATTCAGTGATGGCCAAACAAGTTTCCTTCCTTAGAAGTCTGATCTTTTCCAGTACACGCAGAGTCATCTGTTACCAAATTGCATAGAGTTTGCATTTAACACCCCCAATATGTTATACTGCTATTTAGGTGCTCTCTCACTCACTACGCTCCGTGACATCTCTAATATCCTATATTTAAGCACTTTTGTTGAACCCTTTGACTTTGAGTTTCAATTCACAATGAGACCAACGCATCGTTCGGATACACACATTGGACAGCATATCCTCTCCCATTCTATCAATTCATACAATTACTTTGCATTTTTGAAAATTCTGCACTAAATCATTTCTGTATTTTTATCACATAAAATACATTCTCAACAAAAATATACAATGTCGAAACCAGTTATTTCTTTGGCATCAAAAGCCATATATTTTTATTCCCGATTTAAAGTGCCATATATACTTTATCAATTTCAGTGTAAAATAGTGAATTATTCTGCTTTTTTAAAATTAGTTCTGTGTGAGCAATTTATACGCAAAAATAAATAACTCGTTTTTAATGCCATGGCAATTACACACTAGGATATGCAACTCCATGTCAAATATTGATAAATTGTAACTAATCAGGTGACATTGTGCCTGAGGTTGTGTGTTCCTGGCATTCATACATCTAACTATTGACCAGATTTCTGTTATCTGTGTTGTTGGCAACGCAATTTCTGACTATAGCTACTTTTTGTTGCAATCTGAGGACAGGTGCCAGGATTTGAAATGTATAAATACAGAAAAAGATTCGGTGCTACATCAATAAGTTTAAGCACCTTTCTCTATAGCAATTCAACTCGTACCACTCGACCGCATACGGACTACTAGCTTGAGCATGATGAAGTTTCATTTGACAAACGTGTTTCTCCTTCTCTCCCTGATCATCGCCCCTGTCTTAGGAAAGTGCAAACACCCCGATGTTCGACGCGAGTTCCGTAATCTGAGCTCAAAGGAGCGTCACCGTTATGCCAAGGCTGTTAATGAGGTCTACCGTCGTGGCTGGGTTGACAATCTCACACAAAACCACTTCACCTCTGGCAGACACGTCCATGGTGTTCCTGCATTCTTCCCGTGGCATAGACAATTCATACGCGATTATGAAAGTCTCCTCCAGAAGATTGACCCTGGCCTTACCTTGCCATATTGGGACTGGACTCTGGACAGCTGCGACCCCAGTTACTCCAAGATATTCAACGACGATTATATGGGTGGTAACGGCGATCCCAATTCCAACTACTGTTTGCAGGACGGTCCTTACAAAGGTTGGCAGATGGGCATTGTTGATCCCCACTGCTTGCAGCGCCAATTCAACATGACGCAGTACTGGGGCCCCGAAGTTCTTTTGGAGGTCCAAAACAACTCCACTGTTTATAGCGAGCTCCATAACCGCATCGAGGATACTGTTCACGCTGCTGTGCACACCAGTATCGGTGGAGATATGGCCCAAATGATATCTCCAAACGACCCCATCTTCTTTCTCCACCACGCCATGGTCGACAAGTTGTGGTATGATTGGCAGCTGATGGGCAAGGGAAGATCCCGCTTCCGTGAATATAATGGCGTGGATTCGACCCGCAACAATGTGACTGTTAAGCCCAGCGATCCTCTTCCAGAATACCAGTTCTTGAGAATAGAGGATGTCCTCGATCCTCGTGGCGGTCATTTGTGCTACGACTACGAAGAAAACGCGGCTCGCCGCAGTGCTATCAAGCTCTTGAACCTTTATGAAAACAACACTCCGCCCAGATCTCTGGATGAGACAGCCCACATCATCTCAAATGATCTAGGATATCCTGATGTTGACATCAATGTCTTGAGTCCCGAAGAGCGCGAAATGAAGGTTGGTTCTGGCAATCCCGACTGGTGGAATAGGATGAACAACCTCGACTCTGACCGCGTCCACCGCCACTATCTGGAAGCAAGTGATATCGTTGGAAGGCTTAGCAAGCTACCCAACTTCTTGTCTCCCGCTGTTGTGCAGCTAGCCTACGCAAAAAGCCACGGATTCGAGCGCCAGAGTGGATCAGCTGGTAGTGGCGGCGTTCCACCTCCCTTCCAGAGAGCTACACCAGTAGTCGATTCTGCATTCATTCCCGTCACAACCCCCGTTCCGGGCCAAACTAGCGGCAGCAGTGCCACCAGAGCCAGAGCAGCTGCAGGAGGATCAGGTGTAGCCACACCAGCCAACGGAAACAGAAGCGATTCCTGGTCAGATGATTTTTTCAATGATGACAATGACGATTTTGAAGACATATTCTAAATCCGGCCATTAGTTTTGTGCCAGATATATCATCCAGAGGACCAACCACCCTCTGCATACCAAAGAAGTAATTCCGATTCTATTCGGAGTACCCATATTTATCTCGATAGGTCAATAATTCTATTTTATTTACCATATGATTTTCTGCATATTTAAGAAACAACCCAAGAGAGGCTGGTCAAATATATTTATTTCTAAAAAGCTGGTCTTCAAGCATACCATTTAAGTGTAATATTAGGAACCAGAACCAAAATAATTTATCTAAATTATGGAGGTCAAGGAATCTAAAAAAGGTAGGTGTAGTATTCACAAACCCACTTCAGTATCAATAAGACAGACAAGGATCCTTGCTTAGTTATTATAGTAGAAACTCACATACTAGCCGGTTATGTATATAGGAAATAAATTAGGGTCAGTTGACACTCTCCGCAATGCTTTAGAATTGCAAAGTATACTCGCAAAGCGGTCAAAGCGAGCATCCAAAAGTGTTCCAGATAATGGTGATGACGATGATTTGACAAAAGACAGCGATGTTCCCAAACCCCATCTATGTATAGGTGACACTAGGTACTTTGGGTCCGACCCAAATGACTTTGGATGGGGATGCGGATATCGGAACTGCCAAATGATTCTTTCGTCGCTTCAAGCTATCGGTCATCCTCTGTTTTCTAAACACGGCTCCATATTTGATAATGATAGTGGAAAGAGCTTAGAAAATGTACCATCAATTAATGGTCTACAGCAAATCCTGGAAAAAGCATGGAAAGAGGGTAAGCAAGCACAGCTAAGAATATCAACAGTCCTAAAAAGAAATATCTTGAAATAATACGCTGATGCTAGCTTCAATTTGTTAGGATTTGATGCTCCCGGAGCAATTCATTTTGGACACAGAATAGTAGGATCAAAGGAGTGGATTGGTACGACGGAAATATATTGTATCTTATCCTATCTTGGTTTAAAGTAAGCAGTTTATTGTTATATCCATAGGGTTCGACTTTGTATACTTTATGCACAAAGCTGTCTTTCGAAGTATAATGCATGCTCATATGTGTGTATATTCTCTGGAAAATTAGGTGCCATATAGTTGACTTTTGGAAACCCACAGGTCCAAATGGTGAACACCCAGGCATATTCGAATGGATAAAATCATATTTTTGTTCAAATCAAGGCCACAAAAGCAATTCTGGTATGCCTGAAACCCAGATAATCCCTCTATATTTACAACATCAGGGTCATAGTAGAACGATAGTTGGAATAAGCCAAGAGGAAAACCTGCTCGTGTTTGACCCCAACCTTTCTCTTCCCTTGGATGAAATTGGGATAATCAAAGAAAAATATGGCACAGAAAAGACCAATATAAGACAGAAGCAGATAGAAAGAGATCTAGTGCGGTTAGAGAGACTAGTGAGAGCCAGGAACATGCTCAGTCCGCGAGATATCAGCAGCCACCAACAGTACCAAATTCTGTGGGTATACACAGATGGCGTTGTTTCTGAAGAAGACAAAAACATAGTCTCATCTCGAGTTCCTTAGTTTTAGTGTAGCCAATGCTGTCACTAGCAAAGTAATTTGAGTTTATTGGTTAAGCAAATTGAATAAACAAGGTAGATTCCTCTCTAGAAGTCTTTTTTTGAAAAAGCAGCGTCAAAAACACCTATACTCTTCAATAAAGTGTAGTCAAGCCTTTCTTGTGATCTATCATAAAATTTCAGAATGTAGGTTTCTACTAAAAAGGACACAGCCACACATATAATGTTCTGATATTCTATTGGTGTCATATCTATATAAGTCCTGTTGCTATTAATGACTCCAATATGGCTACACAATCTATCAATAGCACCGCTCAAACTTAGTGGATATTCATCATTAAATACATGGAATCAAATCCTTGTTTTTTTCAAAGCAATTAATGACGTCCACGCAAATTTACTATAGATCATAGCAAGGATGGATTTATACAAAATAACCATGTGCTCATCAGCCTATGATTATAAAACAAACAATGCAACGCTCTATGTTTTCGTGTTTAGATGATATACTTTATTAAAAGACCATCAAGGTGTTGTTAATTCCAATGCACTTTAAGCTTAACAAGATGCGTATTAGCAAGTTTAGCCCTGCTGATAACAATGATTACTTTATTTTAAAAGTAGTATATTTTGATTGGTGGTTACGTTATTATCAATTGATATATGCAAAGAAGTAGTTATTATCACATAAATTCTGACTCCCTCCACTGTGAGTTGACTATAATTTATATTGTGGTGTAAGGAAAAGGCACCAATTTCATCATTTCTACAGTTCTAGTGAGAATTCATCTATTTGACTCGCTTTTTATACATTTCAAAGCAATAAAAAATTTCTGGGATTTGAATATTGGGTTGATAGATATATGAAAAGTATGATATAAATATCTTCACACTCTCCAAAAATCTTTGATTCATTACTTTCAACCTTTTCAGCTTTTATTTCGTTCGAGCTATAATTCCATTTAAGTATATTCGGTAATCTATTCGAAAACGAACATCTTTCATAATGGGGAGAAGATTTAAAAACGGAACAGAGTAAGTTTAACCTCATAGACAATATCAAAGTTATTACAACTGATCGGGTGATTTATACTTAAATATATACTTAATAAAAAACAGTAAACTATACATAAAAAGAAGTCGTGAAGAAATAGAGGCAGTTTATGGATATTCAGTTGGTTCATCGGGTGGATACTTTAGATACGTTTCGAGAGTCGATGATAAGAGCCTCTTTGTAAAATATAGCGGGAAAATAGTAGTGGACGCATATTGGGATTATACTTATCAATAAACAAGTTACTGTATCAGGTTAGCGTACCTGTTATTGATTTTAAAATTGAGCATTGAAGGTAGCATTATAGAAAAGCTGTAAATTTTTGTTTCATTACTTAATACATTTCAGTATATAAACATGCGTTACAAATGACCAAGATACTTCAATATTTGTAATAATTAATCTGGGTAGTGCAGAATGCTGTTTATAGAAGTTTTTATAGGGATTAGGAATGAGGTTTAATGTAAGTTCAATATAAAAATGCATTTTCTATAAATAAATTACTATAAAATAAGAATATCCAATAGAAAACTTTTAATATAATTAATCACCAAAAAAGTGTTAATTTTATATAATTGCCAAAGAAAAATTTTGCAGTTGCGGGGGGTTGGCGCAATTGGTAGCGCAGTAGCCTCCAAAGCTAAAGGTTGAGAGTTCAAGTCTCTCACTCCCCACATTTTTTTCCCGATCCTTTGTTGGCTAACAAAATCTATTTTTACATTAAGCATTTCAACCATAAAATAAAAATGGCCTGAAATTTGTTTTTTCTATACAGACAGCTACCTTGCACCAAGGTTCTTTTAAAATGTATATGCAATAAAATAGTTTATTCAGTCCATTTAATAAAAACATACACTATAAATTAAAATGAAATCCTCATCTCATCACATTTCGACTATTACTGGGGCGTCCTCGCCTTCTTCAATATACAGACTACGCTTTGCCTCGCTATAACTAATAAGCTTCCATCCAAAACGTGCCTTTAAAAATCTTCTCATTTTATCAATAGCAAGCAAAATTTTTTTGACAGATTCAGAGTTTTGATACTCTGCTAAACTTAATACTAGACGCTATATATAGAGAGGCACAATAAACGAAATGATGAGTTAAATAACTCTGTTTTCAGGTAAATCATATAAAAATAATATACAACTTGCGCAAGCTTACCTCCATGGATACTGCTATAAAGTTGTTTTGAGATAAAATGTTGGTAAAAAAGTCTTGCGGGCACTCAGAAAGCTGAGAGTAGACTATAGCAAGGAATGGCACAAAAAGCTTGTCCTGTAATGTCTCATCACCCAAGGCTTCAACACAAAATGTTAACAGATGTACAATACGTTTCCA
Organism: Mycoemilia scoparia; assembly: GCA_027575805.1. Taxonomy (NCBI): domain Eukaryota; kingdom Fungi; phylum Kickxellomycota; class Kickxellomycetes; order Kickxellales; family Kickxellaceae; genus Mycoemilia; species Mycoemilia scoparia. The sequence goes on from JANBPU010000085.1 coordinate 16,060, forward strand.
GTGTTCAAAGGCTGAAAAGTTTTGTCCAATCAATAGCACAACAAATGAAAGTTGGAATTCAGCAAGTAATTCCTTGGGATCTACAAATAGTAAATTGGATAGGGCTTTAGCAACTACGCATTTCTAAACTGTCACAAGTTACCGTATGAGAGATTATTTTTGAAGGGCGAAAGTTTACTAGTAAAGCTGGACATCCATCTGGCTGTGATTGCCCCTATAATCACTCACCCTTCAAAAAATATTACTCATATATAGTAACTGGCAATTTTTATATATCCTACCTTTGGAATATTGTCGATTGATGATGTTTTTTAATAGCCAGCTTTTGTCCTGGCTATAGCGTGTTATTTCTGATGCGGATGCTCCTGAAGCAAAAGATCTCTTTAGGTTTATTAGTAGAAATTTGAATGCGTCCTCGCCAAGATCAGAGATATCAAGCCGGGATATATTTTTGCTTATTTCTTTTAAATTTGATTCAGCATCTTTTCCCTCATCGCTAGCAAGCGATTTTTCTTTTTGTTCCTTTAGTTTTGCCTTTTCAAGCTCCTCAATATCATATACCGATTCTGTAGCAGAGCTTATTGAGAGCCCAGAAGGTAGTACTCGATTTAAAGTATTTTTTGTAACGTGGCTTATCAAGCTACTCCATCGACTTTGTGTTGAGTCAGCTGAAGAGTCTAACTGGTAAGCGCCGAGGTTTGGATCAAAATGCCTGATATCTACAAATTATTAAAATGTTAAATTGTTTGTAAATAGCAGTATGGGTTACGAAGCTTTTAAATGTTGGAAAATGAGATGCGTACTTTTCCTTATCTCTTCTTCTTGATACTCGTTTAAACCCGATCCAGGACAAAGCTGTTCCTGCTCTCTATTCCACTTTTTAATTATAATCTATTGTCATTGGAAATCAATATGTCCGTTTAGTAGTATAGCAAATAAAGATTGCCTTAACAAATAATATATGTTACTGCAACTACCTCTCCCTCTTTAAAATCGTGGAAAAATCCAAGCCTCATTCCAGAGTTTCCCTCCTGGTTGGTTGTGCTATGAATAGAATAAAGTAGTGAATATTAAAATGTTAGACTAGCAATTATATATATATATATATTGAATATGATAGTATATTTATGCTATACCTGTAATGGATAAAGTGGATTCCTGGAGATATAAGCTTTACGCCTTTAAACAATGGCCCGATCTCCCAAGTATTCATATCAATTCCAAACTCCATCTTTTGGGGGGCATCTAGAAATACTAGTATACCAGTCTTGGTAAATAGTGAGTTGGCAGTATCCTGATCAACTTTGGTCGACATCTTGAATTATTTTCTTGTCAGACTCCTAGTCAATAAATTTAAAGTTAGTATAAATGAAATTTGCTTGTGCTGTCTCAATTATTGGTTTCCGTCACATGGTGAGCTATGATTGGCTGAAATTATTTGCAGAGTTTGTTCAATTTAGCTTCTGTGTCACTTTTTTTTCAACAAAACTATTTCTTTTTCTCATATTACAATATTCGCCATTAGCTACTATTCCTTCCAATACTTGACACTAATACTACTAAAGTAAAGGTGTATTCGAATGCAATGGTTGAAAACAATTTTGAAATCGCTGGAAATGTCGAGGAATATCTCAAAAAGGCCTATGTGGCAATGGTAACAGCTACAAAGGCTGCGAATCAGCTTCCTAACGATTTGGAATTTTATAAAACTTTGCAGCCAGAGCTTGGAGACCAAATAGACAACATATCCAAAAGCGTGCTAGATACTGCTAACAAGCTATGGTCCAGATCAACCCATGATGCTGCTGACCCTATAGTTGAACTTGACGATATCGTTGATACTGTTGCCCTAAAGGAGGAAGAAGATGAAAAGCAGGCAAACCCGGAAATTCAGGGCAATGGAAACGCTGGTCCAGGATTTCGTAGAGTTATTGATGCTGTTGACGGTCTTTTAGAAAGGATAGACATTGGGATTGAGGAGATAAATGGACTCAGAAAACCAAAGGAATCCGAGACTACTGTTAGTCAATCGGAAGCCGTGGTGACCACAGTTTCTGGTCCTAAAAAAGGCGAGGGAAAGCTTGACTACAAGCTCATACACGCACAAAACATACCCAGACCGCAACTCAGCTTTAAAGACAAGATCGACAACTCTGCCAATACACCATTTGTATGGAAAATTAGGACCAAACCTAATGCCAGAGTGCCACTAGAATACGGGCTTCCTGGTAGCGAGCTGAGTGGCTCTCCTATGCAGTCACATCTTGAAAGCATGGGCCTGTCACAACCCGGCTCCCCTACATCATCTGGTGCAGCAACACCTGTGCGCGATGCCAAACTCCAGAAATCCATTGCAGAGATTCTATCCGAAGACAATCTTACTTCTGTACTTAATCCGCTGAAGTCCCTTCCGCACCCATACCAATACGAAATCACACATTTAAAGCACCCTAATGTTTTGTTTTCCAAGGCTGAACCTATCTTACCAAAGGAATGGAACCAAACTCCATTTGAATTTGTTAATACAGCTGATGCTCTAGCTAAAATGCTTGACCATATAAAATCTGCTAGTGAAATAGCTGTTGACTTGGAGCACCACAACTATCGCAGCTTCCAAGGGTTTACGTGTTTGATCCAGATAAGCACCAGAGAGCGGGACTATGTTGTTGATTCTATCGCACTCCGTTCAGATCTGCATCTTCTCAATACATCCTTCACCAACCCCAAAGTCATTAAAGTCTTGCATGGCGCTGAAAGTGACATCCAATGGCTCCAAAGAGACTTTGGTGTGTACATTGTCAACTTGTTTGACACATATCATGCCACCAAAGTATTGAACTTCCAACATCATTCCCTTGCATCGTTGCTTAAGAAATATTGCCAATTCGAGGCTGATAAACGCTATCAGCTTGCAGACTGGAGGATTCGCCCACTACCCCAAGAAATGATGGACTATGCTCGGTCAGATACACATTTTCTACTCTATATATTTGATCGCCTGCGCAACGAGCTATTAGAGCGCGGCTCAACCATCTCCAAACAATCGAACCAGCCAGCTGACCAGCTCATGAATAACACATTGAAGTATTCGTCTAAGACAGCTTTAAGATGTTACGAAAAGGACACCTATGATGCCGAATCGGGAACTGGATCAATGGGTTGGGCAACTTTGCTCGAAAAATGGAAGCATCCGTTCAGAACTGAACAGATGAATGTCTATCGAGCCCTACATCAATGGCGTGATCGAATCGCGCGTGATGAAGACGAGTCTCTTCGTTATGTGTTGCCAAACCACATGCTCTTTAAGCTTGCAGACAGAATGCCCACAGACGCACCACAGGTTTTGGCATCATGCCAGCCTACCCCTCCTTTGGTTAGAATATATGCTGCTGAGTTAGCACTGATGATAGAAAACACAAAGGCAGAGTGTATATTGAGATTTCAAGAAATGAAAAAGTTGGCACAAGAAGCAGCCGATGAAGAAGAAATGCAACTACGAAAAGAGTCGACACATATGAGATTTGTTGAAAACGAGAGCGATGATGATTCCAAAGATGACGAGCAATTTGGCCATGTTCCTACCACAGATGTCTTGGACGACGAGAATTTGGTCAAAGGGTTTAATGACCTGATAGTCCCCGAATCTAAATTGTTTGGTGGCGCCTTTAATAGTGATGACGATGAACATATGTCAAGCAACAGCAAAGCGCAAAAGATCAGAGAGTCCCTTGAGCTAACAATATGTGTTCCCAAAAAGGTATTGACATCCGAAGAACCTAAGGGCGATTCTAGCGTACTTGACCTTCCAGCAGAACATGAATTTGTTCCAGCTTCTGAGAGAAACACACAAACAAAGCGCGGAGTAGAGGCTGTTGTAATATCAAAGAAATACGGAAAGTACAAGCCAACTGGTCAATCCTATGCCCATGAAGGTTTGGAAACCTCGGATCAGGATAACACTAAATCTGGCGGGTTTGAGCCACTCGATGTATCTGGCATCGATACATTTGACGATGAGTCTATGTTGTCATCAGCCAAACGTCAAAAGAGCTCTAAGAAAAAGTCGAAAAAGAATAAGAAAAAGAATACTGATGGCGTTAACGCTCTAACTCATGATGATGTCCAGTCATTCGACTATTCCCAAACCCAGAACCAGGAGCTTATTCCCGAGCGTAATCATCCTAGGGCTAGATCTTCCAGGTCTAAAAGGGGTAGAGGAGGACCAAATGCAAGATTCGACCCATATGCGCGTCCAGAACTGGCTCCTGGACTTGGAAAGAATGCAAGAAAACCAAACCTTGGTTCCAAGTCTGGGAGTAAGACCATTACCACCAAAAAGTAAAAATTTCTATTAGCTAATAATACACATTATACAAAATATGTTTAAAAGCAATCCTATAGCTGGGTTGGTTTCTCTTTTACATGTGTAATGCTACAAGCTGTTTCATGAAAGTGTTTGATTTAAATTGTTTATTTTAATGGGAGTTTGGTATTCGCATAAATCACTATCAAAATTTAGAAGTAAAGAGATGCTGCGAATATAATGTCGCGTTTAATCAGTGCCATGGCATCATCCATTTTTTCAGCCAAAGCGGCATCGCCAATAAGTTTTGCAGCAGTCCTCACTTCACGGATAACTTCATCCAGACGGGTAATGCAACGGACTATCATTCCTTCTTGTGCATCTGTTAGGTCAGTTATGCTTTTGAATGGCATTCCGCGTCCCCACTCATATACTACTTCCATCAGACCAAACTTCATTATGTCTTTTACATAGTCTTCAGGAACAATGTCAAGCCCACAGGCATGTTGGACCTGAGCAATATGGATAGCCGTTTCGATAAACTCCTTCTTTCCTGCAATCAGGCTTTCTGGAAGGGTCTTCTTTTCTTCAGTCTTTTCTGACGCCTTTTCTTGGCATACAAAACAGGATAAAAGAGCAGCGATTTCTTCAGGCTCATACTTTGCTAATACATTGTTGAGTACAAGTTCTGTGAGAACAAGCGCATCGGCAGAGTTAACTTCACAGGCCACTTGGCCTTTGAGCTGAACTGTGTTATCATCACCAATATAGCTGAGCTGGCGGAGGACATCAACACGAATCTTGTAGTCAGGAAGTAGTAATAGGTTACTGTCGGAAAGCGATTCCTGGAGTTGATCCAGCTGGGCTTCAAGAGACTGCGATGTGTGGGTAATACTGTAGTGCACTTTGATTTGCGGGCAAGACATGCACTTGAACGAACTGACTGATTCCATCAATGCTTTGCGTTCAGCAATCAATTTTTGGAAATCCAAAAGACGTATTTTTTTCCACGAATACTCTATGATATTTTTCTTGATGATATTTAGCAAGACATTTGCGAATTTGGTTTTCAATTCAACAAAGTCTTCTTTTCTTGGGTTTATGCGAATGCTGGAGCCAAAGTTTATATTGATAGAGTGATTCATCAAGTAGGCCACAGAAGAAAGAGGAATAGACTCTTTGGTTATTTGCGAATTGGTCAAACCTTTTAGTGCCTGGCGGGCAAACTTAACAGGGTCTGCTAGTGGGAATGGTGGTGGCAAATTGTCAGAGTCATCACCGTCACCACGAATAGCCTTACCGTTTCCACCCTTTCCATGGTTCTTTGACTGGGATGTATTACCAAGAACCAGGCATTGCAACCTCTTGCTAGTAGTAGACTGCATGGCTATACTAGAGGCCGAGGCATGGGTTCCAGGAAGATTTAGTATAGCAAGACGCGGGCCGTTCTCATAATCGTTGAGAATAACTACACGACCACGGCCAAACAAATGACTAAGGTTCAGTTGTACGTTTGCACTGGCTGCACCTCGAACAACAGTGCTTGCTTTATCGTATATCTCGGTGTTAATGTCTTGTATACGCTTGCAGGACTGGTAAAGCTTTAACAAGTCATGGTCACATATTCCACAATGGACTTTCTCGACACTGTCAAGGGCATGCTTTGCTTTACTCATCAGCGACATCTGTTCAGGAATTTGCTGCTGGTTGGAATGTTCAAGGAAACTCCTCTTGATCATTTCTTCAACTCTAAGCTGCTTGACGCGGAGAAGGTTCAGCACCATAGTATAGGTAAGACGGAATTGTGAATCCAACTTGGTGGGTACACCAAGAATAGTATTATGCAATGTGGATGTACTTGGGACGCTATCCTTGTCGCAAGCTATGATTACAACACCTGTTGAGTCGATGCCTCTTCTACCAGCTCTTCCGGACATCTGTGTATACTCTCCAGGCAAGAGCTCTCGGAAGTCACGGCCATCATGCTTGCGCAAAGAGCTGAATACAACACACCGAGCGGGCATGTTTACACCCATTGCAAATGTTTCTGTAGCGAAAAGGACCTTGATCAACCCACGTCCAAACAAAATTTCCACGATTTCCTTTATAATTGGCAAAAGGCCACTGTGATGAATGCCTATACCGCGCTTCAACAACTCCTTCATCTTTATAATCTGAGGGAGGGTACGATCTTCTGGCTTAAGGCGCTTTAAAGAGTCCTCGATAAATGTGTGAATACTTGCTTTCAGTGACGAATTAAGGAAATCAATATTGCTCAAAGTGGTTGCAAACTCCTCGCACTTCTTACGAGAAAATGAAAATATTACGGCAGGAAGAAGATCCTGCTTCTTCAGATAGCCTATCGCATGTGTCCAATAATTGACACCGCGTCGAGAAGCATTCTGCCTGGTACTACTGACTTGGGCACCACGTCCTCGACCTTGACCACGACCACCTCTTCCTTGCTTTCCACCCCTCTGGTTCTTATCCTTGTCCTTATCTTTGGCAGTGAATTCGTCTCTCTTGTTAGCTGTGTCGTAAGCCTTCTTCCATGCAATAGTGTCGAGTTTACCAACAGAATCAACTACCTTGAACATTTTTTCTTCACGTGGGTTGGCCTGATTTGGAACATACAAAAAGTGTTCAAGGGGAACAGGACGTTTGAGGGTGCTAATCACATAAATGTCGCGCTTTTTGGTACGGCCCACCCACTCAGCAAACTCTTTGGTATTAGGTACAGTAGCTGAAAGCATTATTATCGAAACATGGGGAGGAAGCATAATGATGACTTCTTCCCATACCATTCCACGCTCAAAATCATTGACATAGTGGACTTCGTCAAACACTACAAATTCAACATCTCGAAGCAGATCAGCACCACGGTAAAGCATACTACGCAAGATTTCTGTTGTCATAACGAGGCATGGTGCTTCTGTACGAATTTGGATATCGCCAGTGAGAATTCCCACCTGGTCGTTACCATAGGTGTTTCGGAAATCTCTGAACTTCTGGTTGGAAAGAGCTTTGATCGGCGATGTATATATGGTTTTGGTCATATGTAGCTGTGAGAGCGCAATCGCATATTCTGCAACCACAGTTTTACCAGCAGATGTATGGGCAGCGACAAACACTGAATCGCCCCGCTCCAGACGATAAACTGCTTCCTTTTGAAACGTATCAAGCTCGAATTTGTACTTCATGGCCATGTTTGGCACTAACTCGTGGAAGTTAGGGAATCCTTTAGTGATATCGACCATGTGTGCCCACTCCTTGTTACCATCATCGGGTTTTTCGCTAGATAGAGTCTATAAAGGCAGGGTAGCAGAGCTCTTTTGGTATTTCCAACGTAATTTGAGCTATAAAACGTTATTAGATATTTGCAAATACTCACCATTTCAATGGGATCTTGATCGTCAAGTGAAATTCCGTCAGGGTCAGCAACAGAAATTTCTGGTTCTGGCGTTGTTTCCTCGACGCCATCATTTCTGGCCATTATATCATCAATGTTATCAACAATATTCAAATAGATGTCTTCCTCTTCATCCTTTGTGGCAAGATGAACTTGGTCTTGTAGCAGTAGAGAATATTTGGTCTGGACTGTGTCACCATTATCATCAAAAATCAGCCCACGCTCAAACCCATCTGGAATAGTGAAATAGCTAGACTCTATAAAAAATACAGCAAGAGTTAAAGTTATGTTTATGTACAGGAAGAGGAGACACCCAACTACTGTACTGGTTTGTAACATACCATCATCAAAATCTATATTTAAGCTTTCCATATCACCATCCTCTGCAATTCCACCAGAACGGTCCGCCATTGAAGATGCGTTTAGACCACCAGGAACAAACGGTATGTTCGTCGCTTTTCCACGCACATAACTACTTGGATCACCGACTGAACGATACATTGACATGGAGTTTCTACTAGAAAGTTGGTTACTTATCTCGATCTAAATTATAAAAACAACAACGTTGGATCATCATAATTGATATTGAAATATACATTTATGTGTAATATTCTTATAATACTTACTTCCTCATAACCACATATTTCATGGCTAATTGGATCGCGCTTGAAGGCAACACGAGTTTTAGCTCCAGTGGGTTCAGCAAAGAATGCCTCGTTAAGATCGCGGTTGCGTGTCCATATTCTGGGTTATAACAAACATCAAATCACAACAATTTTATAAATTATTATAGTAGAAAAAACCAGGTTTATTATTTAGAGATACTTACGATTGGCATTTGGGAAGCCAGCTTTGTGGAAAGATGGGCTTTGGTTGTAGATAGCGCTCTTCAACATATTTACGAACATCCTGTGCATTTCTCTTAGGTAGTGACTCGACATCTATCTACTTGTTTCCGGGGGTTGCAAGAAGATTGGTTATATATATATATATTCGAAAAGGCTTACTACAGTCTTCAAAATCATTACCCTTTACCTTAGGAAGTGTCTCGAAGGAGCTTATGTCAATATTATCAAGGCTGTCTTGAGCCATTGAAATTGTCGAGTTGTCACCTCGACTTTCACTTATACGCAGATTTTCAAAGGAATCTAAAGTATATGAATGCACCCTTGCCTTTAATAGGAATTTAACTAATAAGCCTTCTGTGGAATAATTCAATTAATAAACTTAGCAATTGCTATACGTTACTTTACCCATTGGTTTACTAAACAAAAGTGAAATAGAGTTCTTTTTGTATAAAAAGGCCAACGTCACTTTGCTGTTTAGAATAACCAATTTAACACCACAGAGACCTGTAAAAATGACAGTAGTGGTGATCCTGTATTGCCTTTCCAAAATCGCTTTGTATAGCATTGAATCACTTGATTTGTATAGCCCTTAATAATGCCTCTATAACATTTTTGGAGGTGTAGGATCACTTTGTGGCAACCAACCAGCCTCTGTTGAAAGCTTCAACAAGCTTCCAAACTCCATGAGAAATAGTAATCTAGTCCCAATAAAACCATTAGGAGTTTTATGTGGCACTAGAAGAGTAATCCAGACAGTTATTGATTTGATCACCCTGATTGCTTAATTCTGCAAACAACTACCTCCCTACTTACTTCATGTATCTTTTAGCAAAGTAGCAAAGCTGTAATGTATTGAATCCTCCTTTTAACCTCAAACGACATAGAAGCCAGGATGGTAAGTTTTATACATCCATACGAGATGCGCATCCATTAACATGTGTATCCATCACAGCACGCAACATGTGAACCAGCGATGATTTTATGAAGCATCCATGTTTCCTTGGTCCGGCCTGAAATTTAGGCATTGCTAATGTATGCATCAGCAGCATCAGGAGAAAAATAGCCCCAGCAAGACTAATTTTGAAATTGTGTTTGAATATATTTATTAGTCTCTCGTGGTCCCCGACAAGAACCAATTCCAGCACATTCTGCGTCTCCTCAACACTAATGTTGATGGTAAGCAGAAGATCGTTTTCGCCTTGACCGCCATCAAGGGTGTTGGTCGTCGCTACTCCAACATTGTCTGCAAGAAGGCCGACATTGACACCAACAAGCGCGCTGGTGAGCTTACCAACGAAGAGTTGGAGCGCGTTGTTAGCATTATCCAGAACCCTCTTGAGTACAAGATCCCTCTATGGTTCCTCAACAGACAAAAGGACGTCGTCAATGGCAAATACTCCCAGCTTGTCTCCAACGCTGTTGACAATGCCCTCCGTGAAGATTTGGAGCGTCTCAAGAAGATGCGCGCTCACCGTGGTCTCCGTCACTACTGGGGTCTCCGTGTCCGTGGCCAGCACTCCAAGACCACCGGCCGTCGCGGTCGCACTGTCGGTGTCTCGAAGAAGAAGGGCGGTAAGTTTAATATTGCTTTATCAGCACTTCACACCTTGATCCAAACATGATGACCTTTTATATTTCTTACCTACATTGTCCGACTATCAGTATGAGGACATTTTTCACCCCTGACCTTTTATCTACAGTACAAATTCATGTCTTTATTGTTGTCTTTGATCCGAGAAACTAATTGTGTCGCTACTTAATGTTTTTAGGTTAATAACCGTGCTAAAAGCCGCACTGTGCTATTCTTTAATTACAACTTTGAACCGTTTTTTACCTTGTACGGATTATCCATCATAAAAGGCTTCTTAGTATGCACATCGTTGTGGTCTAGCAAATGTAAATTCAAATGCTTCATTTGAAATTAAAATTATTTGAAAATTTATTGGTGAACTATTTCTTGATATAAACATTGTACTGGGGTTGTGTGTGTATATTTCATGGCTCTGTATATCGGCCCATATATCATTAGCAATGCTTTGGCAAAATATTGCAAATGCGCTCTTTGCAATTTGAAGTGAATCCCTTGTTCTGATTTCAACCACATGATGCTAGGTTTATGGTCCAGACAAATAACAATAATGAAATATTTGTTCGTTTGTGTCTGTCCCCTAACTCTATTTAAAATCAAGTACAAATATATTGCCAGACCAGCTCTTTGTTGCTTCGATACTTTTATAAATAGTATTTTCATACAGCAATCTAAATCTAAACCCATTCTATTAAAGTATATAATTCTCTAAGCATGTTTTCCCAGAAGGTCATTGAATGGACCAAGGCTAATGGCCAGGAGGTAACTGATCCCGAAGAAGAGCTTTTTGAGCTCTACACCAAATTCTACGGTTTTAAATCTACTGATCGAGAAGAGTTTACAGACCCTTCTGCCGAAGAGCTTGATATCTCAATTGATGGGCGTAAGTCTATGAGGGTTTTTTGGATATCCTTTTAATAGGCATGGGTATTAGTACAAAATCTAATGTGCCATCGTCGCATTTATTTTTCATGATAGTATCAACGCCTATAACTATTCACCAAAACACAAATATCAACAGCATTCTTTCGCAAACTGGCGGGGTTGTATGGGACTGTAGTGTGATTATGTCCAGATTCTTGTGTGGTCTTTCAAAAACGGGAAGTTGGCCATTCGATGAGGCCCAGGGCATCGAGCTAGGGTGTGGATGTGGTCTTGTTGGCATTGCTCTGCACAAATTGGGCACTAAAAGGATTATATTGACCGACCAGCAAAAGCTACTGAGGCTGGCAAAGCTTAATGTTGAAACTAATACAAGGGTTGGGCCTGGCAGTGGTGAGTCTGCAAGGTCAAGTAAGCGCACCACAAAGAAAAAGTCGCACTCAATGGAGAGCAAGTCTAACCGTGAAGTAGAAACCCCAATTGGGGTTATCGAGTTGGAATGGGGCACGCCAATTAATGTAGGTAATATATGTAATGGCGAGCCTCTCGATTTTGTAGTTATTAGCGACTGTGTGTATAGCGAAGATGTTGTCACCTTGCTTTTGTCTACCCTCAGCCAGCTGGCAATGGCGAGGCAAGATGGTGCCAAAACAATCTTTATAATTGGCCAGGAATTGCGTTCTGAAATAGTACACGAAGCATTTGTATCTAATTTATTAAAGTCTTTTTGTATGTATCGCCTGTCAATCGATTCCAAGATTGATAGCTATTTTGCACTTTATGTAGCCTGGAAGAGGTAGTACACACATTTATTCTATTTTGACCAATAAATTCTTTAAATCCTTACTGCTCCTTTGCGTTTGATGTTTGTCCTAGAATGCATAAAATCAACAGCCTCGAAAAGCACCACTAGTCAGTTATGCTATTACTTTCTGATTCTGTGGAATTATTCCAAAGAGTATATTCCAAAATCTAAATCTTGATACTATATATATATATATTATACTCAATATGGATTTTTTGTATTTCAATATCAATTTAATTCTTTGCAAACTATTTTGTTTCGCTTATAAAGCGTAACTAGTTTCCTGCAAAAAGGAAGATTCATATCAATTTTCTCTTTTCTTTCTTTGCTCTCCCTTAAAATATCCTGTTATTATAAACTTTATTAATTTAATAAAGTGCTATTGCACAACTTATCCTCTTTTCATACAAATGAAGTGGAAATACTTTAATAGTACAGCAACAGAATTCATTATAGTAGATTCGGAAGAAACAAGTACGGCACACATTTTAAAAAGCACCAGTGGTGACTTAAAACCATCTGAAGCATTTCAGCTACGTTATCGAACAAGCAGAGAACAGCCAATTTGCCTAATACTAACCAACTACTTTAATGAGTTTTCAAAATCCAGTAAACCTGGGCACCAACATCCATTAATAGATCATGCTATAGTACAAGAAATATCAGAAAGGTTGAAATCGCCTTTCTGTTCATTTACCATGCTTGTGAGAGAAACTCAATCGCCCGAGATGTGGGTAGAGGCACTTGACACAAAAATAAGCAGCAAGGCTGGTAGTACATACTTTGGATTCTCTCAGAAAGTGTATAGACTTTCATTGTTCAAGCTTATTCAAGAGTTATTTGATAAAATATACCAATTTTCTGGCAAATGGACTAAAACTAACATTGTAAATGGCTTCAGGTGTGCCATCGATGATATTATAGATCGTGCTGAAGACAACGTGATCTTTATAGAGGACCTTATGCCATTCCTTCAAATCCCTACACTGCGCCCATTCACTCTACCATTATTATATAAAGCGGGACATGCCAGAAACATTAGGAAAGATTCAAGCGATGATGTATATTCTTGTGGTATGTCGCAAGCCATAACCGAAAGGATTCTTGATCAAACAAAAAGGTACGCATTTTTTTTGAAAACCTTTGCATTGCTGTAATTTATTATGGCTGTTATAAAAAATGCTGTAATTCAATAATGACCTATTTCGGATGTGTTTATCAACATAAATTATAATATAGGTACATTTACCAGCAGCTTGCTGACCACAGATCTAGATTTATCGCACACGCCACTCGTAAAGAGACCCAAATGGGAATGCTCTTATATGGACCAAGCGGCAGTTTGGGACATCTTTTTGGATCCAAGAATCAGGAAGTGAAGCCGAGTCCTAAATGGAAAATAGTACCATGTCATTTTAAGTATGATATTGAGGGTCCAATGCCAACCGACATTATGCTTTCTGTGTTGAAAATGAAAATCCTTGAACTTAAAAGCCATAAAGACCTAAAACCATTCAAGATAAAAATCAACAAAGATATCATCACTGCTTCGACCAAGCTTATACCATATATGGTTAATGGAAGCACATTTACTGGAATGTTCCCAAATCTTCGGTCAGGGACGAATCCAGATAATGCCCTTCTCTGGATCCAGCATATTCTCTGCGCTTTAGCCATCTCAGCCAAAACCAATGGAGGGGCTGACCTGACAGAACTTTGTAATGGAAAAAAGATATATCAGCTTGTACTAAATAAGCCATTGCACCTATATCAGCTTGTTTGCAGGCTGATAGTCCCTAATGAAGTAGCACAGCAGTCACTAGATTCTTGTGCTGTTCAGACCAAGTATCATCTGCAAAATGTCTTAAAGGGACGGCTGATAATACATGAAGAATCAATTGAGCAGATAGCCGAGTTTCATGAGTGGGACCAGACAATCATCCACAAACAATGCTACTTTCTTAACTCTGAAGAGCAGGGCATCTCATCATATGTTTTTGTAGGACCATTTCACACTGGTAAGTTGGTTCTGGCAAAGCTTTGGTCTAAATATATTTTAGGCAATGAGTGTGAGTGTATAGAGATAGACATGCAGCTGTATAAATCTCTTGAGAATTGGGATTCGTTCTGCGACCTTGTTGGTTACCAGTTTGATGTCAAAAGCTGGAGTGCAGACAGGCCTTATAAATCCATAAATAACAAAAAGCTTGTTGTATTGAAAAATATTACACGGTGCTCGCTTGAAGTGTTAAAGAGAATATACAAGATGCTTAACTATGGGGAGATAGAAACAAGTAGTGGGTACTGCCGCCCCATAAAGGGTGCGGCATATGCCCTGATTGTGGATCTCTTTAATTTTGAAATATCGGACATTAAGGAAGAATATATGAACGAGAATAGCATGGCTAACAATGTAGATATAATTTCATCATACTTCTCGGACAGCGCCAACCTCTTTGATATGAGGCTATTAGTTGAGAAATATCTGGCTGAAAAGTATGCACTCCCAGGTCACCTACAGTCCAGGACTATTATTTTTGATGAGCTTGATGAGTTTGACTTGAAAAAATCAATCAAAATATATATAGGAGAAGCCATGGGTGGATGCTCTGATGAAGATATTAATATGGAAAACGACCATATGTTCTCAGAGGCCGCTGAGCTTTATACATCGGGTGCCTTTGGAAGAACACAGCTAATGGACAAGCTGGAACAGCTTATGCAAAACTACACAACCGGTTGGAATCATCAGGATAGGACGTCACAAGGAAATTTCCTAATTGATTGATACTACCTTCTCCACACATTTTGAAATGATCAAGATATAAAACAAGCCACTGGCAAATCGCCCAAATAGAATAGCTTAAGTTTATACCCATGTTGCCAATTTGAAGGCAAATGGCAGTGAATAAAAGCAAGCTTCCAAGACCACTTTTTACAGCTTGGCTCTTTGCATGAATGGCTAAAGAGCCTTTCCAAGTCACAAAGCAAGTATCGTGTTGGCTAATACAATGTCACTAAAGCTCAATACGAACTACCATGTTTAAATGTAAACAAAGAAAGTGGTGAATCTAGTGTAGATTTGTTTACTGGTCACTTGTTGAGCTGAGAAATCGTATATACACTACCCTGCTCTAATACCGACTTTTTGTTTCATGTATTATTTTTTCTCTAGCTTTGTTTTTAGTATTACATAAAATGAATATCAGCTCTGCAATTCATAAGCCGATAGGTTACGGCATTAAAAATAGTAAGAAATTGCTCCAAGTTATCTGCTTCCTGACGGGGCTTCTGGGTCACCATTCAGGTGAATTGGAATATATATTTACTCAAAAGCATACTCCATTCTCATTAACACATATAGCACAACATATGGATCGTGGCTGGGAAGTTATCCAGGCAAAGAGTAAGGAATGCAGGCTATATACATTGGTCACGGCGCAATACTGAATATAAGGTACCATACTTATATTTCATATATATCTTTTTTCACTAAACTATAGCATTCACAAAATGGTAAGATAACAGCAAAAACGAATAGCCACCAGGTAGAATGAGGTACATTTTATAATTGGCATTAATTGTTCTGGGTAACAATGTGCTATATTAGGGTCAATAATCAGCTAGGCGCTCAAAACGTCGCACCTATAAACAGCATTGTCACAGACCTTTCTGACGGAACAGCGCTTATCCAGCTCCTAGTAAGAATGGAACCTACCTATTGAATAGTACTCCTAGCTCAAGGGTATTTTCTCTGTTTTTACATTTCGGTATTTGTCATTCATATGTAGGAAATCATAGGTGATGTTTCTTTGGGAAGGTACAACCGCAACCCAAAGCTTCGGATCCAGAGGGTGGAGAATGTAAATAAGGCCCTTGAATTCATTAGAGAACGCAGAGTCAATCTGACAAACATTGGTGCTGAAGGTTAGCAACTCGCATACTTTTGTTTATGATATAGGGCTTTAAAGGAACCTTAGTATCATATACTAAGATCTATACTTGTCTGGTCATACTATAGATATTGTGGATGCTAACCCAAAGCTAATTCTTGGAATGATCTGGACTATCATTCTGAGGTTTACAATCGCAATGATCAGGTACGTGCTGGTTTAAGGGTGACAATAATAACCGCAACAACTAATGCAATGTAACCATGCTTAAACCGAGAACCATTCCAACACATTTATTTAGCGAAGAGGGTCTGACAGCAAAGGATGGGCTTCTGTTGTGGTGTCAGAGAAAAACAGCACCTTACCACGATGTCAATGTAGTGGACTTTACTTATAGCTGGCAAGACGGCCTTGCATTGTAAGTTTGCACAAAGACTCATCTGCACGATATATACTATACCCATCTGATTATAAAATGAGATGCCTAAATGGTGGCTTTATGGCTGGCATTAAAAATAGTTGTGCATTGATCCATCGGCACCGACCAGACCTTTTGGATTATGACAGGCTTGATAAGGTATGGATCCACAATTCCTAATAGCCATGCAAATAGGAACACCTGCCAAATGATATATAAGCATGGTATTAAAGCCTGAATTTGTCTATATAGTCCGATCCACATTCGAACACTGCTTTGGCCTTTGAAGTTGCCGAGCGATATCTGGGAATACCAGTAAGTAATGCACACACAAACAAATTCTGTAGCAACACCTTTTTCTATAGCTGAACAACCAAATCTTCTACCAAATTTATTAGAAACTCCTTGATGTCGAAGATGTCTGCGATGTTGGGAAGCCTGATGAGCGCTCTATTATGACATATGTTGCCCAATATTTCCACGCATTTTCATCCCTAAGTATGTTTTACCCCAGAGCACAACTATAATAGTTTTCTATCAAACTGCCATTTAACTGTTGTTGTTTTTATTTACAGGCAAAGCCGAGACTGCCGGAAGGCGAGTGGAAAAGTTCAGCGAAATGTTGCAATCGGCCTATGAAATGCAGCATGACTATGGAAGGCGAGTTAGGGCGCTTCTTGGCCAAATTGATCACATAAAATCTCAATGGGAAGATGCCAACTTTGATGGTACTTATGCGGATGCTCGCAATAAGTCTAGCACATTCATCAACTACAAAGTAACTGACAAGCGCCGCTGGGTAGTAGAGAAGCTAGAGCTTGAGACACTTTTGGGTAATATACAGACAAAACTGGCTACATATAACTTGTCGCCATACAAGCCCCCAGCAGGATATTCTACAAATGTAAGTTCCACGACATAAGTGTATATGTCCATCAGAAGTTTTCTTGACCGAAAACCAAATGCTTTTTCAAAATAATAGGATCTCGAGGCAGCTTGGGATAGCCTTGCAAAGGCTGAAGTTGCATGGCGTAAGACAATCAATACCAAGATCAGAGAGTAAGTATTACCAAAAATAAGTATGGTGAGGTGACCTATACATCTTACTAAATCGAAATATCGTATACATTATTAGAATCAAGACCCAGCTTCAGCGAAAGTATGCTGACCAGGCAAACATCCTTCACACCTCGATAATGTCCATTTCCAACCAGCTTGCATCACTAAATGGCGAGCTTGAAATACAATTGCAAATCATCAACCGCCTGTGTGAAAAAGCCAAGGTTTTGGACAAATCTCTTAGAGACTTGGAAAAACTGGATCAAGAATGCCAGGACGCAAATATAGATGAAAATGACTATACTGTTTATACCAAGGAGGATCTAAACTTTGATATGGAAATGCTAAAGCGGGCACTAAATAAGAAACGCATGTTTATCGAGAACCAAGCAGTCGTAAGAAATATGAGCAACCTCACTCCCGCCCAACTCGAAGAGTTTGAAGCCACCTTTCGCTTCTTTGATCGAGAAAACACCAATACCCTTACCGACGCTGAATTCCGCGCAGCAATGGAAACACTGGATCAAACATTCAAAGACGACGAGTTTGCTGATTTGTTCATAAAGGTATCCGAGGGTAGAGACTATGTCACATTTGAACAGTACATTCACTTTTTGGTCAGCATTACTGAGGACCAAACAACGCCTGAACAGCTTCAGGGCTCTTTCCGGGTTGTTTCTGATGATAAAGATTATGTGACTGTTAATGATTTACAAAGCTGTGGAATATCGCCCTCAGCCATCAACCATTTGACTACAGTCATGCCTAGGGCTGGGCAAGATCCAAATGCATACGACTACATTTCATACCTGAACTCCGCTTTCAACAACTAAACTTTGTTAAAAAAGGAGTCGTGTTTACAATGGACCGAACTTCCATTACCATACACACATATATATATATATCAAATTTAATATGGAGCAACCTGGCATAAATTCTTTTAGCATTCAAGATACCACTATGCATCTGTTCTTTCACAAATAACAACTAGAAAAGTATTCCAACTACATAGAATATTTATCAATGATTTTACCAAGATTTAAAATAGCCAATATGGATTATGTTTTTAAAAACTTTAGAGGTGTAGAGACATTTATTTGGTGATGAAACCATAATAGCACCATTAGTTCTGATCCAATTATGTACAGCTTTTCATGGCATTTTTTAGGCGATATATAAAAGAATGGTCAACATGGAACCCAGCATGAAAGAGAGTATTAATATAAAGGTCGAGTTCAAGTGAGTAGTCAAACTTGTACGGATATACAGTCTGAAGTAATGTAATCTCTATTATCAAATATTCATATATATATACTATTTTCCAAATGATAGGGGAGGCCTTGAAATGCTATTTGACAACAAGCTGAGCCTTGATATCAATTCCAAAGACATTGAAGAATACCTAAAAAAGCAGGAAACCAAGACTGAGAAGCTCCGCATGCTTGATCTAATAAACTACCTTTCAACTCTCATAAAGCCCAATGAACGTGACTTGTTTGTGGACGACAAAAGGCTGTAAGTTTTATCGCATTCCTAAATAATACACAATACCACCACACAGCCATTTCTAACACTACATAATGATGTATCTTTAATTTGTCTAGCCGGGCCGGAATCCTTGTTCTTATAAATGATACCGATTGGGAGTTAGAAGGGGAAGGAGAGCACGAGCTTGAAGATAAAGAAAGTATCTGCTTTATCTCTACATTACACGGTGGATAGTTTTCTAATTTACATGGATATTTTCAAGCAAATACAAAAGTCACGCTTTAAATACATCTCACCCTGGAGCTGCTTTTGGTTGTTTTGCATGCTATCCGATTATAGAAATGAAAAATGAATACAACAATCCGCATGGCAATAAAAGTGAAAGAATTCAAGTATGATAATCAAAGCTATCCTTAATTCAAAGAGAACCATGAATACCAATCTATTATATTTATTGTAAAAAAGTACTAAAATAGTGCGTTAAATAGTAAGTCCTGTGTGGCGATAATTTCGTGAAATAGTATAATAATGCGGTAAAATTTTTAGCATACTAACAGTTACTAAATTAGACTATGGAATCTGTCTGCATATATCGGATGGTATTGTAGGGAAGTTGGAGGCTTCAGAATCATTTATTACATCACTATCATCATCCCTCATGTCACTGAAGAAGGCTTCCCTTGTCAACGAGATGCGGTTGAAAGGTAATGTTGGGTGGCTTGCTGTGGGCGATGAGGACCTTTTAGGTCGCGGCTTGGGTGCAGAAGGAGGGTTTGCTGTGGACGGCCGCCCAGGGCTGATAGGGGCTTTTAGTGCGTTGTCAGCTAAGGGCTCCCGTGGGCGGAAAAATTGAGAACTGACTCTTGCTGATGTTTTGCTTCTCTTCAGATCTAGGACATTGTCTTGCCTGAGATTCTTGGCAAATACCATATCACATTCGCTTTCTGGAATGGCCCTTATGTCTTGTGAAATGTTGGAAATAGTCCCATTTTTGCTTTCATCAAATGCTGTAGCTGCCGACTCTTCGCCTTTGCCACCTTGAAGATTCTTGAAGCCAATGTCCACTGGATATACCAGTGTCTTCTGCAGCTGTTGGTTTGCCGACACAGATGTAGAAGGCGACCGCTTTTGTTGAGCATCCAGGTTAGCCTGTACCATGTTGTAGCTAGGTGGGCCGGTTTTAGAGTGCACATCGCCCTGTGTGCCTATAGCTGTAAGGTCGTCATCTGGGCTTCTGACTACCAGGCTTGACAGCTCATGGCCTTTTGCAAGCAAGTGGGATACAACCACTGAGCCATGCAAACACCGATGAAGGACATTGAACGAGGCCGAAGCACGTCGCTTTCTATACTTAGTAGCAGAGTTGTACTCGAACATGTAGCGAGACACCGAATCAGTGTAAATCCTGCGCTGGATAGCAGATACAAACAGACGAGATATTATCGGCCAAAACAATGTCCACCATGGCATGAACTTAAAATGCCCAGTTCCAGTGGCTGCCATTGTAGCTGCCCACCACAAAACGCCGAACAAGGCAGTGAGGAGGACAAACCCGATACCATTAAAGGCCAGTATTATTTGTAGCCAGGCAGCAGCAAAGTTCTTTGGCTTCCCTGGAATCAGCCTTCGCGACCCGTTTACCATACTAGCGCCAACAAAGAAGCACATCAAAAGGTCGGGGATACCGATGTATAAGGGCAAGTTGTTTACCCATGGGTTGTCAGACGACCTGTCTCCCAGAGAAAAGTGGCAAATGCCGGACATACTATGAGATATGAGGCTGGGGTGCCCTAGTGTGAGTCCAGCTAACACAAAGTGGGCAATGCCCCCAACGACAAGAATAATGAAGATGTTTGTACAGCGGTCGTTGACGATATGGGACTGGATGCCCATTGCGAAAAAGATTATATAGCAACCCACCACATGTGCGGCAAGAGATACCCGCCCAACGAGTTCACAGTCTTGCCCAGGATTAGCATGGCTAGCCAGCCTATAGATGTAGACAGCGGCCCCCAAGATAGAATCAACACCTAGAAGCCATATACTCAAAAACGGCACGATGTTATTATACAGCTTGGTCGGAGGAGGTGCTCCATCACCAACGCTGCATTGGAAAAAACACGCCTTCTTTGTCTTTTCGTAGTCAGCAATAGCGGCCTCAGGGTTGCCAATGTGCGATAGCTTGGATAGGTAAGAGCCCTCCGCCTCAGAGGTGTTGGTCGTGTTGTCATAGCTTGATGGAAGCTGCGTTCCTCTACAAGATCCTGTGGAATACAGCTTTTCGCTGGATGCATGCTCATCCTCTATGAAGGCATTTGATGGAGGCGCGACTGGCGGCAGAGCGCCATGGTACGAGAAGCTCATCCATACCGAACGATAAAGGACTTGAATGAATAGCACAACGCCTACAGTGTCCCCAATGATATTAAGCAAAAGGTTCTTGTATGCATCATTAGGGACAGAAAAGGTATCGCCAGAGGCCGACATTGCATCACGCTATGTAGACTTTGACTAAGAACCAAGATTATCTCTTGTGTCTTTAGGATTAGGAGGCTAGCTGGGCTCACAGGGGTATATGACCTGGCTTTTTGACACAAAGATGTGGAGGGCTGATAGGGTTAATGCGACTAAAGAAGGAGACGACCTGTAAGGAAAAAGGAGTAGAGCTGACAACCGTTTCTCCAGAGGAAAGGGCTCTTCATATAGCCGATGTTTGAGGCCATGGAATCGAAGTGGGCTTGTCTAGTTCTCTCCTCATTAGAAAGTACACAACTCGACCACACTCTTGGCTATTGTGCAAAATGAGCGGCTTTGTCATACTTCTCCACATCCTGAGGGAAAAGCTAGTACTTGGCGTATTGTCAAAATCCAACTTCAAAGTGGAATCCTATAGAGTGCCTACTGTGTAATTGTACCCGCTGGCTCACTTGTTGACAAATTACTCTAAACACAAATTGACCAATTTATGCACCTGAGAGTGTTTTCTGATATTGGCGTTTCTCAGTCAAGTGGTTCTCAGTCGTTAAGAAACCTGTTATTTGCCAATTCAATAGAGTTGATTAATTCCAAATAAATCGCAGTCAGTACACTTTAATGGGCCATTTTCTTATAGTGCAATTGTCCCAATATTACCCACTATGGACGATGCAAGGGACATTGTCTAACATTTAGCGTCAGTAAATTACAAATAAAAGCCATTAGAAACAAGATCCGAATAAACGGTTATTCTGAAACACGATTTTTTGAATTTTAAGGTGCAAAAGGCTATAGTCATCATCAAGTATAGTACAAGCCATTCACAGGTGTTTGGGCGGCTTATCAAAAGCCCAAGTTTATTTTGCAGAAGCTCCAAGCTACTATCTAGCCTGATATTTCGATATTTTGTTGATAAATCTCGCTGTATAGCTTCTTGGCCTGATTCAAAGGCTCCGTCACCCTTTTTGAAGTGCTGCTACCGGCATCTACTTATATATATATATGTAAATATCTATAACATTTGAACAATTGATTCTCAGAAAACCCTACTGATATAACAACCTACCTTCTTTAAACTGGAGATTCCTAAAGTAGTCAGGAGAAAATATTTGTGTATGCTTCATTATCTCAAGCCGTCTACTGAGAGTACCAATGTTGGAGTCAACCGGTTTTTCAATCAATATAAGCATATCCTTTAGAGCACTGCTCAATAAAAACCTCGTATTGTTAAAACACTGCATGAATTGCTGTCATAAATACCAAAATAGTAACAATAAGCACCACAGAACTGAACTCACTTCAAAGCCCCAATGGCTTCACCTATTTGCTTTCCACGCCTCATCCCACGCTCAAAGGCCTCATCAAACCCATGTTGTAGGTGATCAAGTTTGCTCTCACTAACGCCCTCTTTGTATCCGCTCTATACATTTAATTCAAAAATAGCTTGATGATTTACATTTTTGTTATACAATAAACTGGTTTGCTCAAGAGCTTGGGTTTACTAACATTGGAAAAGGCCAGTTCAACTTTTTCAAGCCCTTGCTTTGCGATACGCTTTTCAACAGCCAAGTCATCATCATCCATATCCCAAACATCGTCGTTTATACCATTTGATGGCGACTGCATACTTTTATCACTATCAGCATCAAAAGACCCATTTCGGCCTTCCATTTTGAGAGTGTCAAACGTGTATTTGTGTGTGTGTGTGTGTTTTTTTTTTGTTTTTTGTTCGAAAACTAAGTTGAATGTATAGTCTCAGGCTCGGAAATCACTGTTTCTTGAGAATTAGATTGGCAGATCGTAGTTGTATTTCTATTGTTATGGGATTGCGATTGACCAATAGGAAGCCGCAAGCGACCGCGTTGATATTGCGCTCAGCCCATAACTATCTCTCAGAGCCCCTTTTCTCTGCTTGATATATTTTTCTGACTTTACAAAGCAATCGACTTACCAGGATAAAATAGAATGGAGAATACCGACGATAACAGTTCTAAGGAAGAGACCAAAGCTCAAACTCTTCATCGCCGACGCTCAAACCGGCTCAGAACCCCTGCTAAGAAGCTTCAGGGGCAAACACAGATTACTCCCGCTAAAGAAACAGCAAAACGTAATCGAGGAAGAGGCAGGGGTAGAGGCAGAGGAAGACCTAGGGGTCGGGGAAGAGGTGGTAAAGCACAAGCATCTAACCATGCGGACCAGAACGAAGAGGAAGCTGAGGATGAAAGCAAACAGACAGCGGATGACAACGAGGAAGAGGGAAAACAAGCTGATGATGATATTGACGAAGATGAATTTCCCGACGCGGCACAGCTCTCAAGTGAAGGTGAAGACTATATGCCAGAAAAGCCTATAGAAATAAACACACCTACCACGGGCCGTCGCGGAAGACCACCAGGTTCAAGGAACAAGACGACCATTACAAGAAAACGGATGAGTGCACCGATAGATTCACTAGTTGAGACTCCCGCAAAAAAATTCAGACAGTCTTCATATAACCGCATTCCTGTTCATGTAAGCAAGCATGACCCATTCAGTTTAGGTAAGTTGACCCTCTATATATATATATATATATATATAATTAGTATCAAAACTAAAACTAAAAGATCCTGCTTATTATGTATTGTAAAACATCTAGAAAATTTGGATAAAGTTGTCAATATAATGAAAAGTTCGCCGATTACTACCTCTGAACACGATGAACGCCTTGAAACTATGAAAATGAGTGAAGCACTAAAAATATGTTCTAACGAGAATATGGGTAATTATGGGGGCCAATAAATAAAGTATATTGACAGAGCAAACGAAAGCTTAGCTAACACATGCTATATCAACAATATAGAAAACGTCCCAGATGGAGATGCCATATCAGAGGTTTATATGTTGTTAGCATGGGCAGTGCTTAACACAAAGCCAAACGACTCCCAGAACAATACCAGCAACCCTCCACCAACTCTTTCGGACGCAGCAAAGTCGATAGTGCTACAGATATTTTCGGCGATGGGTCATCAAGTACGAGAAGAGACCACTGATATGGCTGGCAGCTGTAGAAGACACGCAGCTCGCAGAATCCTTTACAAAATACATCAACAACAAGATGCATCAACCAACAAAGGCGAAGGCGAAGTCAGCCATAATCTGGAGCAATTTGCAGATAGCGTTGAAGATCGAAGAAACCCACTTGGTATATCTAACTATGTTACTGATGTCTATCGCCAGTTTCCTACCAGTACAGGACGCACACCAAAACCCAAGCCATAGATCAGTGCTTGAATCTACCCTAGTATTTTTTGTTGATCCAGGAGAGAAGAAGATATTTGACCTTTTCTCTATTTTTATTTCATTTAATAAGAAAACAGTTAGTGTAAAGTATTCATCAACACATGTGAATTCAGCTTGTCCCCAATTTTAAGCCCTTGTGGAGCATACCAATTAGTCTGATTTTGGTTAAAATTTACTTGAGACTAGAACCAGTTTATAGATTCCAGCAAATTCCAAAGTATTAAAAAATGTTTGATTGAAATCAAAAGTATATAAAACACGTCTTTAAATAAAAATACAGAAAATGTTGCTAGATTTCTAAATACAGTAGGTGGTTTAATGTACAATAACTTTACGGTGTGTAGTCATAATAGGTAATATAGCAGTATGGCACTCAGCCAAAGTAACGACTGGTAGAGATGAATCGGTGAGAAGACGTGCTTGGAGGGTCATATTGTTCACCAACAAAATTGACACTGGCATCTATTGCAGAACCTTTCCATTGTTGCTGTTGTTGGAAGCCACGAGAAGCATTGCCGCTGGGGTTGAATGGCTCGGATGGTTTGCCATCAACGTAAGAATAGTTGGATATGGAGTCTAGCGATTTGGTAAGAACATGATTGCTCTTGGAATGTCCATCAGCTATGCTGTACTGGTTATCATCAATGTCACTAGTACTGCTTCCATGTCGGGCATGATGTTTGACAAAGGCCTCGGCTAGTTTTGAAGCTGCTTCGTTGGAAGCTTTAAGCTGGTCTGGAGGTACCCAGACTCGATTCATAGTCAAGAATGATGACAGCGGAGTCCATATAAAGTATATAGGGATGCCCAAAACCGCATAGATGAACATGTACAGCGGCGTTGACCACCGTCGAAGCAAAAGAAATAAGACGACCATAGACCCGACGATGGCTGCGATTATCTCTGTAACTACAATCGCAGGTGTGTTATGAAAACATGCGATCACGAGCTCTAAATACAACATGACCGATGCAGCTGGCGAAAAGAAGGGGAAGGCAATATGCAGGACAAGCAGTATCATTCCCCAGCGCCAAATATGGTAAATGGAAAATGATTCAATGGCTATATGCATTTCTGTTTTGAAACGCTGTCTGGCTCGGGAGTCGAAGTCGTGAAGCTGGCCTATTGGATACATTATTCCAGCCCTTGATGTAGGCTCGAATCCCCAAGCCCTTGGGCCAAACAGCTTCCCGATCTTTTGTATAATATACCCGTCCCCGCCCGAGCACTGAATATGTTTGTTATGCAAAGTCCGAGGTAGTAGCGAGTTCAGCTCAGATACAAGCCTTGGATCGCCAATGTAATTATGCTCTCTGTCCTTAACACGGTACATCGTAAAGGATTGGTGAAGGATAGGGAGAGTTCCGGTGAATGCGCACCAAGCAGGCTGTATATAGTGCTCAAGGTAGGTTGTATAGTTTTGGATGAATCGCAGAATAGAGCGCCTGGGATTGAGGGCGAGTAGTGTCCCAGATACGGATATCAGCTTGGGATTGCTGGACATTCTGGCGACAAACCTTTGTATTGCCTCCCTCTCTATCTGCATGGTCGGCTCCATGAACAAAAGGAGCTCGATGTCTTTGGGTTTACATTGTAATTCAATGAGATGTGACTCCAGCTCTTCATCCAAAAATACGTGGCGCTGATGATCCTCAGTCACATACAACCCTTTATCGGAATTTTGAGAGCTACCATTGGTTTCCAAGCTTCCGAACACCCTGACAAAGTTGAGGAAAAGCATTATAGAATCTGTTCTACCCTGGAAGGCCTCTTTGGCAATAATTATGTAAGGAACTCGATTACAGCTATACTCGTAAAATCCAGAATACACCTTTGCAAAGCTATAACTTGTGGATGTTCCAGCGGGCCCATTTCCACAACACCCATACATTTTTGCTTCTTCGCAAAGTCCAGGATTGGCAGTTATTTGGAGGAGACTTTGGTGAGTTTGTGGGATTCCGTCTGATATTATGACTATCAAGGTCTTCTGATCCGGGTATGAAGAGTAGGCAACAGATCGGATTGTGCTGGAAAGATCATCGTGAGCTTCATTGAAACAGGGTATAACAACAGCACATATTGGCTGGCTTTCTGTGTCTGCTGCTGGCTCAGTAGTAATATCGTCCAGAGGATCCTTTTCAGCATTGTCCAGGGTTGTTTGTGAATGCTCGGTATCTTGCTCTCCTTCCTTCACCAGTTTTCGCATCTTCCTCTTCCTGTTCCAGACATAGCACTCGGAAGAAAATATGCAAATGAACACGGAGAGGAAATACAATCCGAACGTAAGCCAAGCAACAATGTTGGTGTTTGCGCATGCAAATGCAGTACGAGACTTTTGGGTTGTCCCTCTATAGAATAGCCCTTCTAACACATATTCGCAGCCCATCTTATCATTGACCTCCTTGTCGAATTCGTCTGTGATGTCCGTACCCACCCCTCTCATTAGCATAGTAGTCAACCAATACGGCAGAAACATCGTGTCGTTCCTAACCTTGTAATCCGCCGTCACGGTCCCATTTATAATTATTGGAGTAGTAGCATGCTGGAGGTACTCCGATACATCATAAACAGAGTCATGCAAAATGACCCACCCTGATGTGATATGGCCGTGCTCTTTCTTTATACTTTCTGAGTTCATTTGCACCCACCCCACTTGGTTGTTCAAGAATGACTTCCAGTGCTGGTCAAGACATAGGGCCTTCGATCTTTTTGGGTCTTGAGGCAGAGGGCAAAGAACGAGCTCGTCATCCACCGCGGTGTATGACGGATTGTCAACTACCCAAGCCTTGGCCCAATCGGAGGCCGCAGTCATGTTCAGATCGCATTTATCTGCCGCCGACTTTAATACTGGGTCCATATTACTGTCCATAAGTCCCTGATATCTTGGAAATAAGGTCGACACATCGTATCCAAGATACTGGTCCATCTCTCTAGATAGCGTGGAGTGGCTTAAGTGGAAATCCGAAACAATCCCGTTCGCACTTACAAATCTCCTATTCCATATGTCATCCGGAGTAAATGTGTAGTTTGTAGAGCACAGCGCTTTTGGCACAAGGCTCGCCCAAAGCGTGAATATCACGGTGGCCAGCATAAAGACAATCATAAAAATGACCTCTGTGGCAAGCCCTGTTGCGGATTTATCCCTGTTTCCAAACCTATTCACTCCCCCAGGGAATACGAAATTCATGACAGCCACCCATGTCCGCTTTGGTATGTCTTTCCACCACCTTTTCCTACCTGGTGGTGAGCTGGGTGTTTGCGGAGAGCTGCTGCTTCGGCCTCTTGGTTTATCTCTCCATAGCCCTATTGGGGCAAATTTCCGCCACCCATTGCTGCTGTTCTGGAAAACCACGGCTGTCGACTGGGAATCTTGAGTATGCGATTTCTTTGATTCTGGTGAGAGCAGGTCTTTCATCTCATATGTGTCATTGCTCTGGCCATCAGAGACGTTTGGCAAAGACTGTGACCGCACACGGAATAAGGAGCTGCTAGTAGCCGTTGCTCTGGTTGAAAATGACGACGACTGCTGGTGCTTCATGGCACTAGTGGAATAATTCTCGAGCCCAGCTGAGTTGCTAATGAAGCTGGTTTGCTCTGGAGATTTTACAGTCTGGGGAACCCCATGACCGCCTGACTCAGTAATCGTTGCAGCGTGCTTTCTGGGAGAAACAATGTTTGCTATTCTCTTTGAGCTTGACGAAATGGCACCGCTGTATCTATCAAAAACCTTCCCATGGAGACGGCTATGGGCACCATCCTGTTTAGATGATGAGGCTCCTGGCTCTGGGGTTTGCACACCTGAAGTAGGACTGCTGGGCGATGTTGGAGGCTCGATCTGCAATGCGCTACTATCGAATAGATCCCATGAGCCATTATCGCTCATCGGATTGCCTCTGCTTGCTCCTAACCCATGAGTTGATCGATATGTCCGATGCAACAATGCTTCTTCCAACTGGGTTAGTTTTGGTCGTGAGTTATATGTTCTTGCGGCTTTGGCCTTGGCTAAAGTGGTATGATTAAATGTAGTTGGGTCTATTCTAGAAACAGCTGATGCTGGTGGATTTTTATATTTCCGCCGTGCATTTGACGTTCCCAGCGAATGACCAGAAATGTTTGTGTCTATTACATTTCATGTAGAAAAGAGGTTAGAAACTGAATGTTGTAGGGCACAGCGGCTGGAGTGGCGGCATGAATACACCTATCATGCACAGACAGGCATATAAAGAGAACAACACAAATTATGCTCTCTTGAACAAATGTGGAGCTTGTTGCCCAATAATTCTTTTTAAATGGGCCTTTACCTGTGTCAGTTCCTGAAGAAAAGGACCCAGAAGCCGAATCGGTATGCCTCCTCTGTTGCGGCGGTTTCAGAAATTCTCTGCTCACAGACGAGGCTCCCCGCGAGCCATCTGTATCCATTTTTTATGTTAAATAGTAGTACAAAAGTATTGAAAAATAGTTTCCAAGAGCAGAAGGTCACGCCAAGCATTAAAGAAAACAACTTGTATGTGAAATAAAGCCCAGGAGCGAGCAAAAGGTCTAGAACTTGATTATGCTCCAGTCATGACAATCGTTATCTGTGCCTAGTTAGTGTAAATGTGACCCTCCTTAAGGCAATAGGCAAAAGTGATGTACCTTTTTGTGTGAACCTCAACTCCAATTCGCTACAATCTGCCTGAGTGGTAAACAGATTGTGGTAGTTTTATACAAAGCAACTAATGGAGAGTTGTGTTGCCTTATACTCCTCATAAGCAGTTCATCTATTTAAGTATGGCTGCACCCACAACAGAAGCCTCGCAAGGAAAGCCCTCAATGAGTTCACATACCCCAAACCATGAGCCTTGTGCCAAATGGCTTTACCCTTAACAAAACAAACAGCGTCACGTGCCACATGTGTAAGGAGCAACGAACCTCATTACACTAGAACAAGTCGTATGGGGAGTGCTTGGGCGTAAATGTGAGAAATACTAGAAGTTCTTTTTTAGATATCTTCGTAGCGCTGAGGTAAGGCTAGCTGAAATCCATGAGATGCTATTAGAAAAAAAGAAGCAGTAAGAAGTTGAAGTGGATGCAAGCATGTTTGAACCTTTGTCAGTAAATGGGTCAGTAATTACCGAAACAAAGAATATTTTACATCAATGAACCACAATATTCATTTGCATGGAGAAATACAACATTTATTGCTTCAGATATCAGTTTGGAATACTGATGCTAGGCCTTAGGAACCTATTCCAAATGTATAATCACGCTCCATTCCACTCACACTCACACACAATATGAATATGACCTGTAAAACGACATAAAGGATAATCTATTATCAGGCATTATGACCTGATGCCTGCTCAGCTTCAATTTGTATTTAAGCACAAGCAAAGTTGAACGGCATATTAAAAACCAGGTGTTATACTAGTAACAGGAGCTAGGACAATATGGCAATCTTTTATTGTTTTTTAGGTAACATGTGAGACTGTTAGAAACATTATGCACCTGCAAGAGGAGGTGTATGAACATTTGAAAAGAATATTTGTTATTTGCGATTTACACCTTTCAGTGCTACAGGTCTGACAGCAATTCCGCTGTGTTATGTGGAATTCCTATCTAGTAGCCCTTTTTGTACTAGTGATATAGGAATGGCCAAATTCAGTGTCTATGTTGGGTGAGAACATAGGAGATTATTTTGAAGGGTTAGTCACTCATTTGGCATAGTCTCCTCTGGAAGTGTACTAGAACAATCCCTCCAATGCCCCCCAAAAAGTATGATTTATGGGCCAAACTTTCAGGAATGTATGAGGGCACACGGGATTGTTTCCTTTTGATGAAGGACCTGCCATTTGGCTGTAATTGCTCCTATAATTGTTGGTCATCACTATGATATATTGTGCGAGCTTGTAGTTTAAGTTCTATACTTGTTATAACACAATGTGTCCAGAGTAAGACAAATCAGACATCTGGCCAGCAAGGAAACCACACAGGTGTAGAACCATGTAACTTGGGAATCGCAATGTTGACGAAGATACCCGACTATCAGCTGGTCGCTATATTTCGTGTTCCCAAGGGGAAATATTGATATAGCAACCACACAATGGGCACACATTATTACAAACATCCTTTCAAGAATACGTGCATATCGACCGGAATTGCTTTTTCCGTGGCCGACAGCTAACACTTGAGGCCCATGCGTGACTCCATGCACGTTGTGAGTAAAAGGATAAGGCCAAAGCCTAGGCAAGATCAACACTCATTTCCTGACTCCTTTTAAAAGTCGCGCTGACTTTGGTCAATCCATGTTTTGATAGAAAACTCAGTCACAGGATTATTGGTCGCTGATTGCAGTCTGTGACGACTTCTCATGTCACACTGTTGAATGCCCTTCAAATATTAGGCTGCTGGATAAACCACAGTAGAGACAATGTTCCTAACAATCAAACAAGCCCTGAGCGGCCCCTGAAGCGATTTACCCAACTTTGATTTGTATGCATTGTGCTAGTTTTCAAGATCTCAGGGTGGATCTGGACCCTGTTCAGCTGCTGAGATTTCATATGATAATCGTGGTCCTGCGTTGCTGACTGTGGTCCAAGCTGCCTGCCCTGGCGGCGTG
Source organism: Mycoemilia scoparia (assembly GCA_027575805.1). NCBI lineage: Eukaryota > Fungi > Kickxellomycota > Kickxellomycetes > Kickxellales > Kickxellaceae > Mycoemilia > Mycoemilia scoparia. Next base: position 47,105 of record JANBPU010000085.1, read on the forward strand.
CTTGGTGTGACTGGCAGCTTGTGTACAATTTGCACATGTTTTGAAGGGTTGCTTTAGGCAAGCCTGCACATATTGCTGTAAATGTCGTATTTAACATGAATGGTTGATTGAAGGCGAGGCATGCGAATATATGGTTTTAGTGATAGACATGGCATTTTGCAATTAGTATAAAAGGAGTCTGGCCAGGATGCCTAGGGATGCTCATTACAAAGCTAAACAGCCTTTTCTTTCTCTACCAATCTCTTGCTCGCGATCCTGCAAAGCCTATCCTGACAATTACCCGCTCGTATCAGTAATTATCGATAATGAAGTTCTTTACCACATCTGCCATCTTTGCTGCTGTTGCTGCCCTTGCTGTCTCAGCCAAGGACATCAACCCCGACGTTCTCAGCGAAGTCTCCAAGAACTGGGGCGCCGTCTCTGATGTTGTCGCAAAGGACCTTCCCATGCTCAAGGGCGTGATGCCAGATGTCTACAACCAGGCCACCCAGGCCATCGGTGGCACTGCTCTCCCTCCAAGCTTTGATGAAGGCCTTGTTAGCCGCGTTGCCAATACCCTTCCCGAGGCCGTTCTTAAGCTTCTTCTCTCCAAGGCTGGTATCGAAGGCGACCCATTTGGTCAGCCCACTGGGGCTACTGAGACTGCTGAGCCCCAGCCAAGCGGCTCTACCCCCCCTACCCCATCCTCGAGCCCTAGCACCCCACCCGCTCCTCCTGGCAAGTGCAAGCCTCAATAATTTATTGTAATTCCTTTTCTGTGATTTTATACAGCTATGCCATGCTTTCTGGTTAAAGCAATAAATATCTAATATGGCCAATAATAATAATAATAACAATAATAATTGATACAACTATTTTTTGTCATGAAAATTTGGCAACAGAAAAGAACAAATGTAATATTTATCATAATGAAAAATGCAATCAGAGGCTGCTTATGGACAAAATAATTAAATATCATTGCTTTTTAAAAATAAAAACATGTTTTAGATGGGCAGTCTTCACTAAACAATCCTCCATCCAGATCGTAGCACTCAACAAGCTATACTACATTTTTATACCCAGGCGTATATTGTGAAACATTATGAATTCTGATGTTGGTGGTAAATATTCCACACATAGCTAAACTAAAAGAAAACAAATGTCGTATACACTATAAAATCACTACAAATCACCATTAATTATTGTTTGTAATGAGGTTTCCAGTCGGATAAAAAATTAGTCAAAGCAAATTTTACTAAATTGATAAACATCGAACATATGAGGTGGTTATAAGGAAAGAAAGATAACGGGACATGAGTATAACATAAATCAATAGTATACTAATCGAAGCCAAGATGTGACTCTAACGGTAAAAAGCAACGTGGACGAGTAGTGGATAGTAGTGATATAATACTCCAAACGTACATACGGCCAGCGAAAGGTAAAGCAATGAATTCGATGCCGATGGTTTTGTTTTTATAGGATTGGAGATTTCACATTCTTGGTTTTTTTCTGTGGTTGAGTTAGCGTTGTTGTTTTTGGAAGAAACAGAAGCATCCTCGGATGTCTCTGTATCTGATCTGTTGTCCTCGATCTGCTCTCCACTAATAGCACGCTTTAGAACCTTCAGGAGCAGCCATAGCCAAAATATGAGGATGCACTGCAAAAGGCATAAAAGAGCCAAGAAGCCATACATCAAAGGGTACGTTGCGTACGATTGGGCGTTATTTGGATACCGCTTCTCTTCGGGAATAAGGTCCTCTGCCTCTGTCCAGATGCTCCACATCATAATAAAACAAAGGTAATGCTTGTTGATAAACCAGCTTCCGGTGAACATTGCGAATACATAATTGCACAGGCTATTGAAGCCCATGTAGCGGAGCACTTTGGCCAGCGTCAAAAATATATCTGGTGCGTCCATTATGACCATGAATACGTGCCCCCACCGCGTAAAGTGCGATTGGTAGGATGCCGTGACAAGAGCAATGGTGATAAAGTGGTGTGTCAGCATCTCGTAGTGATCCTTGCGGCGCTCCTCGACATAGATGATGTGCAGGTTTTGGATCCAAAACGCTAACTGGACCAGATAGAACCACTTGAGACCATATGGCATGGTTATGTGGTCCTCCGGGTACCCGGCATACAGGTTCTTGGTATTTAGCCAGTATGGGCTATCATACATGACTTTCATGCCGATTGTCCACATAACCGTATAGTACAAGCACATCCAACCAACTTCACAGAAGCGCAGACTTTTTCGAGACGACCTGATGTTTCCCCATGATGCAAAGATAGGAAACACATAGTCCAGGAAGATATTACGAAGAAATATTAGCTTGACAATCCAGTACCCTATAAAATACACATCGTCTGTCCCCCGTACATATTTGTTTTCTCCAATCTTGTGCTGCATTTCGACAAATGGCGTAGCCCAGCTCGCCCCTAGCCAGTATCCAGCCTCCACCGCGACTAATAGGAAGGGCACTATCCAGCGCTCATGTCTATCTATAAACCGGGTGTTCTGTGGAGTGTCTGTTTTTGGTGGCCGCTTTTGTATCCTGCTTTTTGTCGGCGTGGTGCTATCATTTGCGCAATTTTGTGCCATCACAAGAGGCATTTTGGGCAAGAAAATATGTTAAATAGAAGTATAATCAATAAGGCAAAACAAACGGAACAGACAAGATGTTGATACTGAACATGCTAGCAACAAAAACAAATCCTCCTGCTGCACTTTGTAAAGTCGCTAGTCAAAGTAGCTAATAATTAGTGCAAATCATGGGTAAAGAAAAAACACAACTGTGGATAAGACAGCAACAATGGACTTCAGTGTAGACCGGTTTTAATTGCCAACGAAGTGTCTGAAATGCCTGGCTGAGGGCAACCCAAACTTTTGTGGTTTAGCTCACTTGGGACTCTAAACTAGCCCAGTAACCACAAATGCATGGTCTGCTTGTGGATAATGCACACCAGACCACGGATTGATTCCATTAGTCAAAGCTCAAAGAGATGCTTGGTAATTTCTGCCGAAAAGCCATGTTCGCCATCCTTCCAACCATACACCACACAAGCCATCTTTCTGTTTCTACAAAGGAGTAGCGAGCGCATTGCTTTATTGGCACTGATTAGACAGCAGATTTCTAATGATCTTAAAAACACAGCAAGCAGTTCTCCGCCAAAAGGGAACATATGGATACCCCCGCACATTCCCTGCAAATAAGCTCACAAGCTATGCATTTTGGCTGGAGTCTCAGCGATGATTGGCCAGTACCCAAGGGGATATCCTAGTACCACCACCCTTTTAGAGGAGGCTCTGCCGCTTGATCGAGCCCGACCATGTATTGGGTTTTACCAGCACCAAATCATTGTAGCCGACGTTTAACCCACACATCATGTTTGCTACTGTTCCAAAGCGCTTTGTGTTTCAGGATCAGTGGCCAATAAAGCTTACAAGCGGGGCTCATTGATACTCGTGCACTCCCCACAAACAGATAACACACATTCCGTTTATAGTATTTGCGTGCCACACCATCAAATACTGTGCACATTCCCTGCTCGGATAAAGTTTTTGATGTGTTTGTTTGTGTGCTATGGTTAAAATAATCAAACATCATGGCACGCTAACTTCCGAAACAGCTCCGTGTCTCCCCTTCTATCTCCGCTTGGGCTTACCATTCCGTCCAAGGAAGGAAACTCGAATACAAAACTATATGATGATTAAGCATTTTATTACTCCTAGGGAGGTAGCCGTATGCCACACACATCTCGAATACAAAACTATACTCTTGTGGCCATACTTTGCTGCCCCATAAACTTGTATAATCATGTTTAGTGCTATGTAAATGTAAAGCACATTTATACTGGGATTTCTTGATTGTTAGAAATAGGGAGAACTATTCTTTCAAGAGCAAGGTCATCGCTATGAGGGTATCGTGCGTTCGAATGACGTCCAACGCCTTTAAAGCAGCATTCGTAAGTAGATATATAAAAAACACAGCGTCTTTGTAAACAAAGGAACCCCTTTATACATATCGATAACAACCATGCGTGCTTTTGCACAATAGCCAACACGGCCTACATGGTCAGTCGCATCCCTTTTGCCGTCTCACAAGCAAAGCTCCACATCATCGACAGGACCCATTTCGGCCAGGGACGCAGAGGCACTGGCCTCATCAGCCCAACTCATATTCGCAAACGAGAATGGCATTGCTGTGAAGCAAATCAACAACCTCAACACATTTGTCAGCCACATAAAGGAACTAGATATTGACGAAAACATAGTGCCGCTGTCTAGGTTAACCCCACCACTTCGCTTGAGCTCTCTGGAACTCAAAGGCACTTCGAGTCTGCCCAAAACCAACGCCAACTACTTGAAAATGGCCGAAAAGACCCATGGCAAATTCTATATCACTGATTCTACTTTTTAGTCCCTGTATGTATGTATAGTAGCAAGCAAACATCACACACATACATTACTGTCCAATAAAAGATTAATAACAACATTATGTGACCTGTTTTCCAATACTGGTTTCGCTTGCTTAATTATATGTATTCAAAATCTTAAAAGTTGTGGGGGGGGGGCAGGAAGGTAAAAAATGTTTGTGTCGGGAAACACGCCTGAAAATAACCATTGGGAAATTCTGGAAAAGTTAAACGTTAGAGAGAGTGTGTGTGAGAGGAGGGGGAGCGACAAGAATAATTGTCCATTGTGCAAAAGGCGGAAGTTACGCTAATCAATCATCTTAGAAAAGAGCGACACCAGCAGCAACAGCGACGGCGGCAACAGACATGGCGATCTTGGCTGCAGCACCCTCGCTATCGGACTCGCTGTCGCTTTTACCAGAAGATCCCTTGGAGCCAGAGGCCTTGTCGGACTTGGAGCCAGACTCAGCGCCGGACTCGGAGCCACTTTCCTTTGCAGAAGCAGCACCTAGGGGAATGTGTAAGAATATTAAAGATGTTAGGATGGCGGCGCTCATCAACTCTGGATAGAATGCATGGGCAAAAAGCATATACTATGTGAATGCAGAGGAATCCTTACCAGACTCGGCACCGGAAGCGGTGATTCCAGTGGCCTCGCCAACATCACCGGAGGCGGCGGAGTCAGAGGCAGCGTTGACAGCAACGAAAGCGGCGGTGGCAACGAGAGCGGTGGCGGTGTAGAAGTGCATGTTGTGGCAGTGTTTGGCTCTGAAGTAAAGTGGCGGAGAGTTGAAAAGACAAGTGGTGGTAGGGAAACTGTGTCGTGAATATAGAGTAGGGGAGATGTTTGAATGAATGCTTTTGATGCCAGCAGGCCCTAGGGCGTTTTTATAGTGATCTGGAGGTGGGGCAACGAGTGCTTGCCTTGAATCCCGGATACAGAGCAAATACGGCCCAACAGTGCATAGCCTGCCAATGAAATATGCCTCTGTGGAGTACAAGTGTCTCCACAATCTACAAACTTCCAACTGTTGTTATTGCTCAGATACAGACATGAGGCTGTCACTATAACTGGTCAGCACTTTAATGGTCTTCTTGGCACAAGGTGTGGTGATGCAGGGCCCTGGCATCATCCGCCTTTGTACGTGCTTTGATCTACAGCTCGTACTGCAGGTATTGTCCTCTCCCTCAGTGCCCTGGTAATCCTGATACTGGAACCGGTGCGGTTTACGCACTATGTGTTGATAATCAATGTACCTATGGCCCTTAAGTCCACAACACCGCATATCCATATAGGCTGGATACCAAGACCGGTCCTTGCCAGTACTGGCCAAACGGACTTTTCTGCCAAAGTGCCAAGTTGTGCTGGCGAGGAGGAATGTAATTAAGGAGCACAAGCACCATTTGAGCACCTGTACCAAGAAAGCAGGACATCGTGTTTGCGGCCTACACGCCCCTCCCCCAGAGAGCCCCGCAATCTACAGCAAAAGATGCGTACCATCGATTGCCAATGTTGTGGTGATGAGATATTGCAGGGCGGGCACGCCGTATAAAACTATTTCCACCTCCAATAGTGCGAGGCAGCTGCTAATGGAGCCAATAAATGCTGTAGAACCAAGTGGAAGCAGCGGTCCCAAATGCAATCCCACAGCACAGCAAAGAACAGGATATGTCACCAGATTTTACACAGAAACCAAACAGTATCATACCAGCCAGTAGTGCGAAAGCGGGATTTATTAATGTGCTGGGGGTCGCTAATAGAAAACAAATACTAATCTCTCATCAAGAGAGTGGCCGTGGTGTGGTTTGAAGATTAGTTGGCCTGTACCACAGGGGTTTATACCATCAAAACAAAAGCAACTGCAATACACATTGGGATCAGGCTATTGTAGAAGCGACTGTTGCCGGATGAGCCATTGTCTCCATCCTCGTCTGAGTCATCGCCACTTGCAATCACCGTGTGGACTCGGTAAGTGGCCACGTATGTCTTGCCATCAATCACCGTGAGCGATAGCTTTTCTCCCTTCGTGTTGAAAAATCCGGTTTGGGTCTTTGTGTTTACCTTGCCGTCGGACTCAAACGTGCTTGTCTCAAGCGATGTTATAATGGGGTCTGAAGAAACCGGCTCAAGCTCCAATGAAGACGAGATGCTGGTCACAGGCTCTCTAGTGCGAGACTTGGACGTTCTTGGTGGAGAAGGGCTTGGTGGGCTTGTAGGCATTTCTGAATCTTCATCTGAAGGGCTGTTGCTAGGGTGGGGTGATGGTGATGGTGATGGTGATGGTGATGGTGAGGGAGAGGGAGAGGGACGCGTAGGGCGGCTAGGAGTCTCCCTGCTCTTTGAAGAAGTCTCGTTTTCCGATGCGCCACCATTGTCATCACTGCTGCTTTTAGTGCTGCCGCTATCTGGATGCGAATCCGACTCCTTCTCGCTGGTGCTGTGGCTGCTGCTGTGCGAAGGCTTTGGATCTAATGCGAACAAGTATACATACAAAATGAACTAGTCAGTGTCTATTTGTTTATATATAATAGACATGTAGTCCCTACGGTTGATAATAGGTAGAGGGAGGCTATATAGGGACTGGGTCAGAACAAGCCCTTTGTATAGACAGGGAGAGAGGGTGATCTGGGCTAAATGCTGTATTTAAGACATGAATTGTATTGCGCAGATACAAAGGGCACTAGCTTCTAAACTCCAACGACATGTACCTGACACTGAGGACCCATGGCTGCTTGGGCTAGAGCTGCTCTCATGTTGGTTCTGACTTGAATGGCCAGACGATGGCTGAGATTCATTACCTGAACTCATTTCTGTATTAGATCCGCTGCTTTCTTCAATACTGCTATCTTCACTTCCGCTACTATCTATATTTTCGGAATCACTTATTTGTGAGCCATTGGTACTGGATTCTTCCTGCTGGCTTATAGAAGGGGTGTCTTCAGTGGGATTTATGTGTGCATCTTTGCCATCTGACTTCGGTATGCCACCTTGGTCATCCTCAGTGTCTACATCAGAAGGTGATAGCTGTGCGCTTCCTGAGGTTTGGGAAGTAGATTTGCTGATGGCTTTCTGCTGTTCTAAAATGGGGCTTGGCGGTGTGGAAATGGGCTCTGAATCAATGGGGGATGAGGCTATTTTTGTAGCAGAGTTTGTTAGGAGGATGTGTTGTTTGACCAGAGGGGATTTGCTTCTGTATAGGAAGGAGGGAAAGGCGCTAACCCAAGGGTAGGTGTCAAGAGTATGGCGCTCTGACCACGTATATTGTCATTGATAGGAGATGACACACAAAGTCGTATTAACTAACTACCTTGGACTCAATGGCGGAATCCTACTTACCATCATCTTTACTTGCACTACTCCCATGGCCTGTAAAGTAAAACAGACATATTAGCTTAGCCATTAGCAACCAAAGATCTGATAGTATAGATAAACCTCTGGTTGTCTCTAAAAGACTGCTGCCCTCTGCTTACCAGAACTCTCATCTTTTAGAGCGTCGTTGTCTTTTTTGTCTTGAGCAACAACTGTTGTGATGAGCGCAAACAGCAAAAATCCTAGGATAAGTGATCTCAGGAGCTTCATTCCTAACAGGTATACGACAGGTTTTGATACTGGTGCTATTACTGTGCGATCGAGTGCTTGAGTTGACGTGGAGCTAAGGCAAGGTCCCTGAAGTTCCAAAACACAACAAGTAGCTCCTATAATTTTTGTGTTGTGAGGTTGGTAACAAAAGTGTAAGAAATAACAAAAGGTTTGGAATTATCAAATGTGGACCATACCAAAGGCGCAGGTGCTATAATTTATGTGGGAAAAGTTTGGCGTCAAAAAGCATTGGATTGGTTTAAGTAAATGTGGAAATTTTGTATCAAGCAGGAAGCCTACAGCAGTTGTGCTATTCTTGAAATGGGCTCAAAATGACGTCAATATTCAGATTACACGCCATTCTCAAAAGCAGCAGAACAAAGGCAATGTCCACAAGCGGGTATCAGTACAGGACTTTCAATAGTGAAGAGCTTAGTTATTTTAATGGGTGCCACAAAGCTTCCAGAAAGCATGGCTTATTTTCTTCAAACAACTATTGGCAGCCTTAGTAGACGTATGGGTCAATAAAGGGCTGAGCTCTTGGCTTGGGTGGGCTTTGGCCAGAGACCGCGGCGCCAAGCTTGGGCAATCATGGGCATTTGAGGAAGCTGTGCTTAACCATTCATTACGACCGAATCATTATGATTTGACAAGCCTGTGTATGGGGCGCCAGGGTGGTACTACTCATACAGATATGAGTCCGCTATGCCAAATACGGATAGGGGGTGGTGAGGAGATGGCATTCCAATGTGCAAGGACGTTTCTGGACAATCCACCGCGGCTATGAACAAGCATTTACATTGAACATTTCAGCCATATAAAGCGGCCAAAGTCGCTGAAGATACATGTCTGTCTGCACTGCGGTTTTAGGAAGCAATAAATATATAAGGTACCATAATTGAAGCTTAATCCCTGTCAAATGCAAAGTGTGCATCTGGTGGCGATTTTGAGCAGCGTTAAAAATAGCCTACAAGCCTTTGGGAACCATACACTATTCTTTAGAATGGTTATCTACATTAGGCTTTAGAAAGAGTGCATTGTGTTTTAATAGCCCTTTATATTCAAAGGATGTATTGTATCAAGCATGTACAATACTTTGATAAAATATATTTGCACATTCATAACTGTCATTAGCAAATGGGTAGTTATTTTTGAAAGGCCAAATGCTGATAGTGCATAATGAGGCATTGGTCAATGAAAATATAGGCCTTGTCTTATGCAAGTTGAAACTGGCCTACTAGTAAAACTTAGCCCTTCAAAAATAATCACTCAAATGGGACCCACCTGTTTTTGAATATCTGGGAAGGTTTCATTAGTGATCGAATCTTTGGTAGGTGGAAATGAGCCCTCTGATTTTGCCCCTATCATGAGTTAATCCATATGCAACTCCCAAGGGGCCATTTTTCCCAAGACCTTGTGAACGCTGGCCATCTGGTTTCTTAGTCGTCATCAATAAACTTTTCTGTCTGGATAAGATCAATCATGAAGCACACATGCTCTTTTTCGTGGGAATTGGCAGCATCAAGCTGCTTTCAAAAGTAGTTTAGGGTTTGATATCAGCAGCCATCATATAATTTGATGATAGAAATTTGATAATACTCATAGAAGCTTTTTTATTGACCATTCTGGAGCTTAAATGCCCAACATAATTTTTGTGGGGCTTTTTACATCCTTTATGCAACTCTATTCTCCCTTTCCATTTAAAGATACATATTTTTATAGCATATAAACTTAGGTTGATGAACGGCCGATAAAACGGACGTTCTTTAGGTAAAAGTTTAGCAGTAAAAGATAAACTAATATTCAAATAATGGAAGCTAACAGACGAGAGGATATGGCTCGCAAGGAAAATGAGCTACGCCAAAAGCTGGCTTCATTCAAAGCAATCAACACTAATGGGGGCCGTTTTAATCGGAGCAACCCATTTACAAAAACTGATCAAAGTAGAGGCCCTATGCCTAGTGGTAATGCATCCCCCCTAACCCCGAATTCAAGCATTCCTGTAATGAAAGATGGAAGATCAGGCACCAAGAGTCCTGTACATTCCCTTCCAATTTTAAGAAAGAGTGCTAATGTAGAGAACATGCATAATGCCATTAACACAGGTGTTTACAATGCAGCTGCTTCAGGCTCCCCTAAACCAAGAAATGGTGCGTCTTCGTCAAGTATGAATATCAATGATGGTCGAAGTCAACATGACGGTGGCGCTTTAGAAAAGCTATTGCCTTTGTTGACCCAAACCATTACCAACTTGCAGAAATCTTCAAGTAGTGGCAGCCAGGTAGTCGCATTGATATCTGGCATTTTGATCGGTGCTGGGCTTGGAACAAATAGCATTGACTCGTTGAAGTTGTTAGAGACTTTGGCTCCAGATATGGGAGCTTTGAGGGGAATAACCAACATGGGTCGAGATAATGGCAAGATAAGCGGTATATCCAGTACTGGCTCTTTGGCGGGCTCACAAGAAGAGGGTGAGATGACTTCGCCAACAAATAGCAGAAGTGCGAGCCCCTTTGGTTCAAAGGATCCAAATACACCTTCCAGAAGACCAAGGAGTACAGACTTTTTTGAGGATACTGCACTTGCCGAAAAGAGGAGAAGATTCAGCATAGCTGGCAATACTAATGGAGATATAGAGAGGACAGAGAAAGAGAAATTCACTAATAATAATAATAATAATAATCATACGGGAAACACTGACTCTCATTCTGGATGGGCAGTCTCCCCTATTAAGCAGCACAACAAAAGTACCAGTGTCTCCGGCCAATTTATACATCCAGACCGCCAGGGACTCCAACATACAGCCAGAAGCCCCATGTCTCCAAAGCCCGCTACCAACCTTGGCTCACCTAACATACATAAAGGAAATAGAGGGCCCAGCGATTTTAGATCTCCTTCTAGCGACAACTCTCCTTGCGGGATTATTGATTCTTTTGGAAATCAGGTTTCTATCAAAGAACTCACCAGCGTATTTACTCAATCTTTTGTCTTTGTTCCCTACCAAGATCTGTCTCTTGCATTCAAGTTTATTTATAATGTAGACTTATGGACTAAAGCCCAGGAGAGCACCCTTCTACCTGCAAGGCAATTTGTATCAAGCACCCAGGAGCTGGCAGCTAGAGAGGCGATGGACAGATATGAGAATACTCGCTACATGTTGTATGTTCCATATGTAATGAATAATGATGTATTCAAGCATCGCAACCCAGGAAAGAGCCACTTTGGAATTAAAAAGGCAACGGCCAGCTCTATGCTGTTTATAAATATGGTCAGCTTAATTCTTGCCCCAATTGCGCATCTGGATGGAGACCTGGTGGCTGACGCATACAAGTTTTGCTACAAAAAGAACCTTTTACCAGTGCTTGTAGAGGATACTCTCAGTGGCACCACTGTTCAGTTTAATGACAATGCTGCTGATCGTGATAAGTTGTGGGGCGCAACCGTATGGTGGCTTGAGGAGATTGCCAACCTTTTCTTTGGATGGGCCGAACAGGGTGATAGCCACATGCTCAACAAAGCCAAAAGCATCATCACAGCTACAGGAAGACAAGAAAACCAACTGTTTTCACGGTTGAAGGGACTCCAATTAGAGAGATTGTTCATATTCCTACCACTATTGCTAGAAGGAATCAATAAAAATCCAAAAGAGATGTCCAAGCTTAGAAGACTATCTGATCACTTGAAGAGTCAGAGTAAGTTCTGGCCAAACAAGAATAAGTTTGGGGGAGCTCACTTTAGTCCAAAGAGAGGGGTCTAAACGGGCCTTAGTGATATTTATTTAAATATAAACATCGCAAACTATAAAGCTTTTACAAATTCATACCTTTTATAGCTATCATTTAGCAACTACTGAATCTAGATTTTAGTATTAGTTTCCAAGTTTGACTCCAAGTCCACACAATAAATTTAAATATATTCTGTCATTTTTCGGTGATCTTCACAAGTATCGAACATAGTTAGTTTTATTAAAGTACATAAAGTTGTATTTTTTTGTAAAATGGGTACACAATTTATTAATAATAGTGGTACATTGAGAGATCGTCTGGCTCTTTTCTTTTATATTATTGTTTATGAAAAATGGATATCATAAGCTCTAATGTATTACTTGTAATTACATGTCGCCAATTTTTAAACTTTCGGGGATGGAACTTCAATACAGGTGCACAAATTAGTTATTATAGTAAGATAGGTTGGACCCAAAAGTAACAGCAGGGTCTTTTTATTCTGTGTTCCTTTATGTTTTTTCTTGTGTGGGTTTGCTATCATCATCCCACTCAGATGTCAATGTTTTGTAAGTCATGACCTTTTCTGATTTTATGGCAATAATGTCATCTGAAGTTCCATGTGTATGCTGATGGCCTTCTTCATGTCCATATCTTTCTGTGCTGTGGCTATTTTCATTGTCGCGGTCGTCGCCATCATCGTCATCGTCATCACCATCATCATTTCTATCTGAGTTCGTGAGGGGAAGTACACGGTTAGGGTCCTTTTCGGCCCAATGCCCAGTATATCGGCCATATGGTGGGTATTCACCCTCCCATCTTGCCATTACGACAGCAGCCAAACAATTCCCCAGCAAATTGACCGAAGTTCTCATCATGTCCGCAAACGCATCAACAGCCAGAATCAGATTGAGTGTTTCTAGTGGGATATCGAAATTAGTCAGACAAGACGCGAGAACAACAGAACTGGCTCGAGGAACAGCAGCAACACCTTTGGATGTTAACATGAGCGTCAGCATCATAACGATTTGCTTGGATAAAGGCAGATCGATTTTTGATGCCTGGGCACAAAATACTGCTGCTAGTGACAGATAAAGTGAGGTGCCGTCAAGGTTGAAGCTATACCCAAGTGGCAGAACAAAGCCCACGATTTGCTTTGGTATGCCCATCTTTTCGAGATTTTCCATAGCTATTGGCAATGCGGATTCAGATGAAGCAGTGGTAAAGGCAATGAGGAAGGGCTGGCCGATTGTCTTTAGGAACTTGACCATCGGAATCTTGCATATAAACATAACGGGAACCAAGATGACAGCAATGAATATCAGCAGTGTTCCTAGCAACGTTCCAATAAGTTTTCCAAGATTAACCAGAACCTTGAGACCATTCTTTCCAACTGTGGAGGCAAGAGCCGCACAAATGCCGATTGGCGCATAGTTCATTACTAGGGCTGTGACTTTGAACATGATTGCCGAAAGCGATTTGAGGAAATTATTCATAACACGACGATGCTGACGTGATGGGGTGCGGATTATCGCAACCGCAAACATAAGAGCACAGAACACGATCTGCAGGACCTCATTGTCAGATGCGGCCTTAAAAAACGATTGCGGGATAATCTTGTAAAGCTCGCCATACCATGTGATGGGCTTTGACTCCAGATCGGGAGCACCCTCATCGCCCTGGACAGACATTCCGCGGCCAGGCTTGGCGATGTTTACCATGATCAGGCCAATTATGAGGGCAAATGTTGTGATAATTTCAAAATACACTATGCTCTTTAACGCCAGTCGGCCTACACCAAGGAGATCGTCGCCATGTCCTGTGACACCGATTACTAGTGTCGAGAATATAAGAGGCGTGATAAGGCACTGGATCATATACAGGAAGGCGTTCGAGAGAGGTTTGATCTCTACAGAAAACTTGGGCGCAGTGACTCCCAGCACGATGCCTAGAATAGCTCCGGCAATAATCCATATGGAGAGGTTGACATTAGAGAGCCACCGCAGTATCCTCATTGTCCGATTCCATGCCAGGCGTGCCCCATTTTTGAGTGGAGCAAGACGCCGGCCCATCCTGCTTTGTGAAGGAGAAGGATCTGAGGGGGGAAGATCCTGGCTCTGGGACTCTGGGTCCATGCTGATATCTTGTTTCTCGGCAACGTCTTTTTCGTCCGAGCGAGCATCCTCGCCACCATTTTTACTAGCTCTAGAAAAAAATGTTCTCGGGCCTTTTAGTTTAAAAAAGGAAGTAGCCATCGATAAGCGGCAAATAAGCGGAGTCTGGTATTGTCAGAGTGCAGAGTTTATTGTAGAGATGAAGGAAGAACCCAGTGTCAATACTGCACTAAAATCAATGTGGGCCCAGGCACAATGGTACTAAAGTTCAAGGAGTAGATAGAGGCAGCAGGGGGGAAGATGAAGAATGTGTTTTTCTTGGTTGGGAAAAGCGCGAGATTTTATAGCCTGGCGACCACGAAAACTGAGGCTTATGTCTCTCTGGAACGCTTTATCCACCCACCACCACATTTGTGCTATTTTTCAGAAACATTCCAGGATAGACTGCTGCTCATACATTGAGCTTAGACCCTTGATTGAAGCCACCACTATGCAAGGCAGAAAGCGTAGTTTCTGTGGTGGATGCTTGCACTGTTCACAAGACAAGGACCAAGGACATTGTTCTCTGACAAACAAACCAAGCACATTGCCAGTAGTACATATATTTCGGGCCTAATAGTGAAAGATCAGACAAGCCCGCCTGTATGTAGGTGAGTGAGTGACAATATGTGGATTTTCAGAACACAAATCCATATTATTTTTCCAGTGCATGTGCATCATGTCTATCAATATAGTGGATTAGTGAGAAAGCGAATCTACTTGTCCATATTTTAGAGAGCAAAGAGCAAATAATTATCTGGTTTTCTGTTACCACGGCTTTTCAATGCCGCAAATCACCTGCGTCGATCGTGATAATACAGGTCACTCCTCCAGACTTTTACACCATACGCAAAACCAGACAATCATTCCGTCTCTTGCTGCAACCCCTTGCTTGGAGTAAAGGGTGCACAATCATGCTTGGCTTGTTACTCAATGGATGAGATTTTCATTTAATGTATTAAGTCTATAGAGTGTCTTATCAAGTCAAATCGTGAGAAAGAAAAAACCACTTTAATAATTTACGTGAATGTTTAAACGAAATAGAATCTATGTATGTACAAGCATGGTCTGACTAGATTTCACTGATCATTCGACTCTCCCTCCGCCCCTGTCTCTGTCCCTTATTTTCGCTACAAACAGCACAGAGCCGAGTATAAACAGCGAGCCAGCGACCAATATGCAACCGAGTATGATTACTGTGACGACAAAGCTCGTTTTGTGTAATATTGCCGTTGTTGATGCTGGCACGCTAGTCGCCGCTATAGAATAGCAGATGTTGTAAATGGCGTAGAGTTTTCCATAGTCTGTTTCACATCCCATCTTCTTAAGGTGGAAAGCCATGGCCACTGTAATAGGAACCAGGCCCATGGCGGTTGTGACCCCAATGAAGCCGAGCAGTACAAGAACCCCGGCTATATTGTGTGTTACAGCAAGCAGCCCGTAAAGCAGCCCAGATAGCAAGTTCCCTAAGACAATAAATGCAAAATGTCCGACTGGGCCAAAGCACCTTAAGATTTTAGGGTTGTCTGTCGCCCATCCAATAATAGGACTTGCAATTATGCTGGGAATTACGAGGGAAAAGAAACATAGACCAATTTGTAGAGGATTTAATTTATATTTGTGCTGAAGCTGAATGGGTATGACGGTTTCCAGCGACCCATTGCATCCATAGTTTACGAAAATCCCTAGTGCACAGAGAAGGATTGGCCACTGTTTAAGGAGCTCCCAGAATGTGACTTGCTGGGCCTTGATGCTGGAAAGCGTAGGCGGCTTTTCTCTGTAACTGTCTGGCTGGGTGGAGGAATGGTATTTTATCGTTAAGGATGTATGTGAAGGCTGTGAGTTTCTGGTGTCAGGAACAGACTGTGGTCTGCATTTGTCCTCTTCTTCGCTATTATATTTGCTATAAACTGATGTCCCAGTAGAGGAGGATGCTGCTGGTGAGGATTCTCTAGAAGGCGTAGTTGAATGCCTTTCGATTATACTGTCCTGCCCATCTAAAACCACTACCCTCTCTGGAATAGCCACTACATCCGGCTTATCCTTTGGTGATGGTGATGCAGTGTCGCAAACTATAATGTCCGACCCTGCCTCTAGCTTGAGGGTTTTCAGATTGCCTACATTGTTTGCTTTTATGCTCCCCTTATCGTCAATGATAAGGCTCTGTTTAGAACATACAGTGTTTGGAATCCAAAGTCGGAACAGAAGATCGACAGCAGCAAGACCAGCAATAAATATGGCAATAGCTCTTGTGCCTCCAGCTTCATACAAGAGGCCACCGAATAGCGGACCAGACAAATTCCCTGTTTGAAAAAAGAAAAACAGAATGTGAGTGTGGTATAGCATAGAAAAATCCTGAATTTCAGTGAAGAAAGATGCCCATTGTTTTGGCCTTCATCAAGCACTTTTTGGCGATCTATAAATAGATTGAGTAGAGTAGCTGCTTATGCAAGGCGTCCAATTTAAACAAGCAAACAAAACAAATTGTACTGTGTGTGTGTACGATACACACATGTCACGGGCGGAGTTTGCTTCCTCAATAAGAAATAAAGATTGAGGGAGAGAAAAGGCTAATGTATGTGTATAGGCTAAAGCTCATCCTTACCGAGTGTGAGGCCTATTGATGCAGTGCCCATTGCAGTACCAAGCCTGTCTTCAGGCACAACATCGGCTACCATGGCTAGTCCAATTGTCCATGTGATTCCTGAAGCCGCGCCCTGGGCTATCCGAGCAAGCACAAGCTTCCAAAAGCTGTTTGAAAAGGCAAAGAGCATTGCTGTAACCGCAAGCCCAAAAAGTCCAACCACCATTGGAGCGCGGCGCGAAAGGTAACGATCAGAAATGATACCTGCCGTCACAGCACCAAATATAACACCGATACCTACCAATTATCATCATTATATTGTGAAATACGTAGTTAGTGTTGTACATATGCTATTTTTTGCTAGAATGAAAATGTATTTTGAGGAAACAAGTCCTACCAAAACAGCCATATAGAATTCCGTTGGTATAGTCATCCATCTTAAGCTTCGATTGAAGCAAGTCTGGAAGACCAGGAGTTATTGCACCCATGCATACTGTGTCTACAAATAGCGCAAGTCCCACCATGAGCAGGACTGCATTTGGGGATCGACCGTATTTGTTTCGCATATAAGACAGCCATTTCCATAGCCGGCTGTCTCGTATGGTACGAGGCATAGTGGCCATACGGAGAAACTAGAAAAAGCGTTTTCAATGACAAGAAACAGACCAAGAGAGTGAGAGTAGCTAAGGCGGGCAGATCATAAAGCAGGGTAATATAGGGCATAAAAAGGAAATTAAGACAAAGAAGAAAGCTACGAACGTGGAGACAGAAAAGTGATTTCAGGTTAGTTACAAATAAATTTGAAGCAGTACGCTTTAGAATTTTGGTGGCTGATATTCTGTTTCAGGCATTTGAATGCCTTGCCAGGAAACAGCGCTGATGCTGCTATACTGCTCGCTTGTTCTGCATTAGCGGCCAAATGGCCATAATTCCGGCCTCGCCAGGCTTATTGAATACGATGTGAAACCTTTTATGGTTGATTTTCAGTGCGATTGCGTGTTGGCATGCGTGGCGTACTTTCAATGTTTGAAGCACCACCCATCACTGCTTGTCAGCAATCAACAGCTCATTCGCTTGCGCACATACACACAATCTTGAGTCCAGCATCCTTTAACTTTTTTAGAATTTATATGCCTCGAATTCCCCAAACTTGCAGCACCAGAACAGGGCTTGGTTTAAAAATACTGCAGGGTCGGCTGTACAAAATAGGCCATAGCCAGCGCCCCTGCCCTTGGCATCACCACTCCTCCCATGGTTAAAGAAACGGGCCTTTATCTCTTATAGCATATAAATTTCCTTGATTGTTTAATTGCAATAATGGACTCAGGGATCTGTTTCTTGAAATTTCCTAATAAATATATACAGTGTCTATATTATATGTCTGGATATAAAAGGATTCTGTGCTGGAACTACTCTAGTTATAAATTAAATAAAGATAAAGATTATTAGAATAATCTCCGATGTTTGGCTGAGTCTTTTCTAAAGCGTACTAGAATAATCCCACCAATTCCAGCCTAAAATGTATGGCTTATGGGCTAAATATTCAGGTGGCATGGGGATAAAAACTGAAAATCAAAAAATGGGCAGCCTCAAATATAGTGCTAGGGGTAATGGGATGTGCTATTTGGGCAGGGCCAAGACTGGCTCCCTTTAATGTGCGTGGCATATAGCTGCCTCCTTAGTAGGATAAAAGTGCTCAATCATATATGGGAGATTATTTTTGAAAGGCCAAAAGTAGGCTTTAGATGACAATAATATTATAGGCTGGCCAATATGCAGGTTGAAACTGGCCTACTAGTAAAGTTAGCTCTTCAAAAATAATGATCTATGTCAAGTTCTCTACCAAAAAGGAACAGATAGTTGCTCTCATACATTCACTGCAAATCGGCCCATAACCCATACATTTTGGCTGCAGTACCAGCGATGATTGACTAGTACTCCCTCTGTTCACAAATAAGTGCAAGGTTCAAACAGATCTAATTATTAAGGTCATTTCTAAACGAAATGAACCCAAATTTTAAACAGAGATACACATCACTAGTACCTTCTATCACACCAAAAATAATTGAACTTAATTTATTAGTTTATTATTCTATAGAGCTTTGAAATTTGCAATTTTTTTGGGGTATATCTAGCAGGAAAGTGAGATAATTATGGGTAAAAAAATAAAGTTGATTATCTCTTTTTTTAAACAATAACATTGAAGATATTGTTAAATAGATTAAAAGAACCTTTTCATTAGACCCGTGATGACACTGCTAGTTAATATCAATATGTGTAGATATTGAATTTGTTTTGGTTTAGAGGATTTGATTTGGGAAAAAAGATAACAAATATACTTTTTGGAATCCTAAGGCTTTAAAGAGGGAATATCTTTTGAAGGAAATTGATATTGTGAAGTAACTGCAGGTTTGTATAGTTTTTAGAGAGAATTATAAAATGAAGAATAAATGAGAGTTTTAAATAAAGTGTTTGATCAATGTTAATCTAATATTTGAGATGAAGAAAAAATAAAAGGAGTATTAAAGTGAAACATTGATTACAACCTTTGCCGCATGGGCTAGATTCACAAGAGTCAAAACTCAACCAAAACTGAAACAATAAAAATGTGGTATATAGTGCATAGTATCATAAAACCAAATGTATGATTGTATTGATAACCTTGTTTTTATTAACTCATTTAAACACTTTTATATTTAAGTCACCTTAACAATACTATTACCAAAACAATAACCATTTTAAAGCCAGAATAACCAAAATGCCTCTAAGAAAAGTTCGCCGCAATCTAAGCAATGAAGAAAGAATAAATATATATTTATTCTTATTAAAAAACTCGGTTGATGGAAAAGTTCCCTATGGATTAATGAGCATAGCTGCAAAGAATAGCTTTACTAGCTTGAGTACAGTATCAAGGATTTGGAATAAAGGAAAAAAATGTTCTACTGAGGCCGCTGCTATTGAATGTATAAAATCACAAAAAAAATTCCACAGTGGACGAAAGCCAGTTACTCTTGATCTCAATGCAGTTAGGGATATTCCATTGAGAAAAAGGACAAACATTCGATCTCTTGCCTATGCATTGAGAATTCCAGTATCAACCCTATATAATAAGATCAAAAACGGATTTATAAAACCACATAGCAACTCAATAAAGCCTCATTTGACTGATAAGAATAAAATCGAGTGCATGGCATACTGTTTGAGTATGATTGATCAAACAAGTTTATCAGAAAATAAACCACATTTCAAGGATATGGAATCATATATACATATTGATGAAAAATGGTTTTTTCTCACCAAAGTTAGCAGCAAATACTACTTGGTACCAGGAGAACTTGAACCATACAGAACATGTAAGAGCAAGCATTTTATAACTAAGGTCATGCTTCTTGCTGCAGTAGCTGTTCCCCGTTGGTATAAAGATAATGAAGGCCATATTAAATTTTTTGATGGTAAAGTTGGAATATGGCCTTTTGTTTTTACTGAGCTGGCAAAGAGAAGTAGTAAAAACTGCCTAGCAGGCACAGAAGAAACAAAGTGTACTATTGCTATAAACAAAGCTGAGTATACAAAAATGCTTGTTAAAAAT